>WEDG01000405.1:0-164496 GCA_017591395.1 Schistocephalus solidus | reverse complement strand
TAATTCAATGTTGCCTTCCGATTGTTTCATCGAAAAAGCATTGCCAACTCTTGACAACCTTGATACTTTCCTTCGAATTTGCAACCCTGACGATAGTCTCCAGGATCTGTTGATGATCAAGGTGGGTTCTGATGGTTTCGCCTCTTTGGTGATGGACTATACAGTCAGCAAGGTCGCATCTCGATGATGATCTCGTGACCTCTACTGTCCCCTCTTCGTTTCGACCATGTTGTCTACGATGAGTTCGTCCTCTCTCACCTCCACATGGTGTTTATAAACAGTAGCTCTGACTGCTATATTACCTCTCACCCGACAAGGAGCGTCCCGAACCCTCTTACGCAGTCAGCAACATCACAATACTATCCCATTGCATTTAGCTATTGTTTTTTTAGTGAAGCAGTTTTTTTTTCTCCTGTTTTTTTAAATTGGCGGCTCGCCGAACTCCGCCTCCGATTTAACCCTAGGAGTTTTTTTACTGCTTATTTTCGAGTTCACCGTATATGCCAACGATTGTTGACTTTTGTTTTAAAAATGGCAAATCTTTTGAATCGGATATGTTTACCATACTACTCATTTCTGCTGTTTACATGGATGCTCACATAGTGCAGAAATTATCCACTTTGTATTTATTTAAACCATGGTACTAAGTTTGTAATGATGGGGCCCTCTGGGCCTTAAATATACAATTTATTTATTTATTATTTATTATCTTTCAACTGCTTCCTCAATTTCTTTATTTGTGGCAAAAGAAAGTGAGGAACGGTGGATTCCGAAACGTAGGGCTTGACTATTTTGGTTGGCAGAATTTCCAGGATGTTATTTGAAACGACTGACATGAAGTCACAAAGACTTGTTGCGTCGTTCATGGAGGAGAGATGCTGTCAGTCCAATAATTTGACGGCGCCAGGCAGTGCCAAATCAATAAACCTATTATAATAAGTCCAAAAAGTTATTGATTAAGCTCATATCTGCGAGGTCAAAAGCATGGCGCTAGCCTTCGATGAAACAATCAGAAGGCAACAGTGAATTAATTTACGGTCACTTTGGAAGAGACCCTGCTTAAAATCAACGAAAAGGGGAGCAATGTCGTTTGTGAAAATCAGGTCTAAAATATGATTGTCTCTGTTGGAAGAAGGGACAAGCTCGGGATAAATTAGAAAAATTAATGGTATCGACGAAAGGCTGAAATTTGGGTGGAGAAAAGTTTAAAATCCAGTCAATTTCAGGAAAACTAAAATCCCCAGCGATTTTTTATGTTGAAATTGGACTTCGAAACCAATTTAAAAATTGCACAAAGTTTTGCATCATCATTATCGGATGTTGAATTAGGTCGGGTTGTAAATACATCCGAGAATCGCCTTTTGCCGAGGCGACAGGATAATGGATGCGAAGCAGTATTTACCAGAGAATGGCGTAACATCTAGATCAAACGGGAAGTTCGTAGATGAAGCTTTAATATAGAGAAGACAACCACCACCACGCGTGCTAATGCGGTCTTGACGGTAGAGATCATACTGGTCTATGACAAGCGAGAGTCAGAAATTAAGGGATGGGTCCAAGATTCATAAAACATCGGGCATTAACTCGAAAGCAATGGCCCTCAGTTGGGCCATCTTATTTAAAAAAGATCTAGCATTAAAGTTCGAGTATTCAATTCAATTTATTGAGGGAAATAGGCATGGGCCTTTGAGTACGCTATTTAAAATGTAAAATTAAGTGCGGTATACAGAGAAAACGTGTGGATTGCAAAGGTACAAAAGGCGGTCATAAAATATGACAATTGGCGCACGACTCTCGAGGGTTAAGATAAATTCCTCATCTTTCAGGCTTGTTGTGGAACACAAAACTGTCAAGGCTCCTTTTAAAGCTTTCCAGCTATGGTGACATCACAACGTCTTCAGGGAGGGCATTCAATGGTTTAACCATTCTGACAGAGAAGGAGAACTTGCGCACATCCAGTCTCGCCTGCTGGACACGCAGTTTCAATGGGTGACCTCGGAGATGGGTCGTGGCGGCAAATTCAAAGAAGTCCGAGAAATCCAGACAACAATCCAATCCATTCACAATTTATTTATTTATTTATTGCCAGTTTAACCTTCTATTTAAAAATGAAGGCCTATTGAACTCTGCCTCCATTTTTATGGTAGGAGTTTTTTTTCACTGCCTATTTTTCTAGTTCACCCTTAATGTTTAAACATCGCTAATTGTTGACATAGCAGGATAAGTTATGTATTTGTACATTTTATCTGCACACATTTTCATAAATTTATTTCGTTACTAATGTTTGCTTAGACAGTGCCTTGCCGGTGTTAAGGAAATATAAATTCTTAATTCTAAATTCTATGTGGATAACACGCACTCTCAAACCATCGTCGCACTGCTTGAATATAGCAATGAAAGCTATGTGTATCTTCGGCGCAATCAGGAGATCCTTCGTTAATTTTGGTGAAGAGCTTTTTCGGGCGCGTGTTTGGAACATTTATCCGGCCGGTGTTGGAATATTGCGTTCAGGCGTGGCACCCTTGGACGAAACATGACTACGCTCTGCTGGAGAAGGTTCAACGGAGGCGACGAAACTAGTCAGGGGATCGGAATGCCTACCCTATGAGGGCCGACTAGAAAGACTTAAAATTTTTCCTCTCTCTTATAGGCAATGCAGAGGGGATATGATCTTAGTCTTCAAACTGGTCAGAGGAGTTGATTGTGCTCTTTAGATGGCCGACCTTTTTTAATTGGCAAACATGACAAGTCTCCAAGTTCACCAATACAAACTGAAAAGAAAAATCACGCCAAACTTGAAGTGCGGGCCAACTTCTTTTCCCAACGGGTGATTGAAGAATGGAACAAACTGCCAACTTCAGTTGTTCAGGCTGAAAGCGTTGAAATGTTTAAAAGAAGACTTGAGGAATTTTTACTTGATGGACATATATTTAGTCGAAGGCAATGATCGATATACTAAAACAACTATCGCCATGTAACATTTGCTTATTGTGCTAGCATCTATCTGTAAATATGGTTTTCAAAGGCTCTGCCTATCTCACTTATATATACTGAATTATAATTAGGAGCATGCTTCGATTCACCCGGAGTATTGCTTGGCTTATTAGATTGAAAACTGAGGCCGGTATGGTTGGCCTGGAATGGGAATAAGTTGGACTTGACCCAGTTTTCTGGACTAAGTCACCAGTAGAAATACAAGGAAAACCACTGTGAAATGGAGAATCAGTAGGTCTTGACACCCTAGATAGAGTCGCAGACATTAAAAATGGGCTTACGAAATGGTTAAAAGCTACTGAGTTTGAAGTTCTACTCGTGTAGTAGAAGGCGTTAATGTAATGGTAAGAAGAAAAGTAGGAGGTGAAGGTTAAGGAGTTTTTGATCTGGAATTCAGAGAAGATGAGTTTTCCGGCTCTTTGCGGTTTGCATAACCATGGCCAGACTTATTGACAAACGACTGAGAGGCAGATTATCTATTCGAGAGAGGAGACCCCTTATTTCGCTATTTAGAATTTTTATTTGGTTAACATCGGCAAGGCACTGTCTGAACAAACATTTGTAACGAAAGAAATTTATGACAATGTGTGCAGAAAAAATGTACAAATACTTAATAATGTAGACCGAACTTGTCCTGCTTGGTCAAACAGTTAGCGCTGTTTTGAAATTAATACTGAACTAGCAAAATAGGCAGTGAAAAAACTCCTACCTTAAAAATGAAGGCAGAGTTCAATGTGCCTTCATTTTCGAAAAGAAAAACTGCTTAGGAAAATAAAGTCAGGTGGTTGAGTAGGGTAGTACTGCATTAGAATTTCAGAATGCGATAATACTAAATAAATAAATTGTATATTTAAGGCCCAGAGATCCCCGTCATTAATGAAACGTCCACATGGTTCGTTCTCGATCACTTAGGCGTATGAAACAAAATCTCATGAAAATGCGTCAATAAATTTGAGGTCTCAGCATCTTAGGATCCAGGATTGAATTCTGATGATGGTAACTATCCAACGGAACGGCAGCAATTTAGACTGTGAACTTCCGGATTTGAACGTCCGAATAACTTCATCTTTTGATGGTCGAGAAAAAATAGTTTAAAGAGGGCCACTTCAATTCCCGATGGTTCTTTCTCCGAGTCATGGGAAAAGCTGCTGGGAAAAGATGAGAAAAATATAAAGTTAATAAAATCAGTGTTAAGATAAATGTGCAGTCTTCGCTTGAATGCAGATAGACTTGTACATGACCTAATTTCAATTGGCAAGTTAGTCCAAAGAAAGCTTTACCTAAGGCCACAAATAAGGGTCATGCAGTAGATGTTGTATTTTTTGACTTCAAAAAAGCCTTTGATAGTGTACCACACGGGCTTCTTTTGCAGAAGATTTGGAACGTAGGAATTCAAGGAAAACTTTTCAATTAAATCAAGAGTTTCTTGTCTTTCAGAGTACAGAGAGTTGTTGTTGGAAACTCTAGCTCAGAATGGGTAAAAGTAGAAAGTGGTGTTCCACAGGGTTCTGTTTTGGGCCCCCTACTCTTCCTAATCTACGAGAACGACTGTCTCAACGACCTAGATTGTGAAGCTGTCATGTTTGCAGATGACATTAAAATATGGACTGAAGTCAGCTGCGCTGATGACGCAAAAGGGTTACAATCGAATATCGACAAACTAAGTGCCTGGTCGGCTAAGTGGCTTCTTAAGTTCAATGTATCCAAGTGCGTGATCCTACATCTAAGCGCCGGTCGAAAAAGTATCTCTGAGACACCAGTACTTTATTAATGGCACTGCATTAAAAGAGGTCGAAACATACAAAGATCTGGGCATGTGGACAACTGTGAATTTGATGCCCTCAGAACACTGTAAGAAAGCAGTCCAGAAGGCAACATGTACACTACATTGGATCAGACGTGCGTTTAAAAATATTCCCCCTGATCTATTCGGAAAAAGTCTATGGCACCTTTGTGAGACCACATTTAGATTACGGAGTACCAGCTTGGATACCGTGGATGAAGAAAGATGTTGATCTCCTCGAACAGGTGCAACGGAGAGCAACGAAGATGGTTGACGGTCTTAAGACTTTACCGTACCAAGAAAGATTGAAAAAGCTTGACTTATTTCCTCTTTCCTACAGGCACTTACGGTGTAGCCTGCTCTGGACATTCCGGATTATCCGGGGCCATGATTCCACCCTGAGATCGGAGGATTTCTTCGACTTTGCCTGCACAACTCTTCTGCGTGGTCATCCTTACAAGGTTAATAGCGAACGCACGCGATTGAACCTCAGAAAGTTTTCTTTCAGCCAACGAGTGGTTTGACCTTGGAACTCGTTACCAAGTGAGATGGTTACCTCTGAAAGCATTATTGATTTTAAAAGAAGGCTTGATTGCATTGTATTTGACAAAAGACGACTGTCACAGCATGATTTCTTAAAACCAGCCTTTTAAAATCTTTCGGGCTCTACTTTTCTTCCACAATGTTTCGCTTATGGCTGTGAAAACGCATTTGAAGTTATGAAATGCTTTGACTCAAACATTTTAAAATTTACAACATTTTATATTGACTGTACACATGCAATGATAACCTAACATTAATAGGGTCATCAAGGGCAATGCCTGTAACCCTTCAAAAATATACAATATACAGAAGCAAAGCAGAGAGAGAGAGCGTTTACACTTTGAGGATGCAGGGGGTGGTATAAGCAGGGCAGAATTTCTTAGTTTATAAGGAAGAATAACTGGGGTAATGACAGACAGCTTGTTGGTGTAAGATCCAGAGAAAGGAAAAAAATGGGCTATTTGTAGATAACAAGAAATGCGATCGCGTTGTGCAAAGACGGAGTTTAACTCGATTGATTAAAAAAGGGTTATTAATATGGGTGGATGTTGGCTACGGGAGGAGAGACGTTTGACTTCGGATTTTTTGTAATTGATGCACCATGAGTATAGGACATCTACGGCCACGTCTGTCCCTGATAATATAAAAAAATAATACTTTGTTTTCTGTCAGTTTTATATTTCACTGGCAACCAAATGGATGAAAGATTAAGGACGCTGACATTCCTGAGAGGGAACATCAGACATGTCACTGCCGAATAAGTTACCAAATATAGAAAGAACTAATCCAAACTTTAACATGAAGTCATTACAATTTTGAAAAGAAGACAGATCAAGCTGCTTAGTTTTAACAACTGGTTGAATCTTCCCAGCACTGCTGTGACTACGAGATGCAACCAAGCAATGCGTCAGTTTAAGGGCTGAGAGCTCGTGATGAGCTGAGACTTTCAGTCGTATTTTTTTCTTGGAGGAGGCTGTTATTTGTTAAATCTTCAGAAAAATCAGACAACCTTTTTTTTTGTGACAATCTAGCAGATTTTTCTATTAAATTTCGAGATACTTTAATGGTTGTCAAAATATACACCGCTTAAGGACTTTAGTATGCATGAAATGCAAATACCAGAATGGAATTAAGCAAAAAGAAGGAGAAAATTAGCACAACTCAAAAGACGAATGGCAAACGATAAGTACAAATAGAATAGGTCAGTGCCCACGGAATGAAAAAAATATGAATAATTTTTTGTCCTAGGCAATTCGTTTTATGTAATATTATAAAATTATTTTCGAATAATATTTCGAATAATATTTCTTAAGAAAAAAAAGAGAATGGGAAATTTTATGGGTAAAAAGTACATTGAAAAACTAATTTAGTATATAATTAAGTGTATATATGAGAGATAGGCAGAGCCTTTAAAAACCCTAATTACAGGCATACACTATCAAAAAATGCATATGCAACATGACGATGTGGTTAAAGTATATCAGTCATTGATGTCGACTAAATCTATGTCCATCTAGTAAAATTCATCAAGTTTTCTTTTAAATATCGCAGCACTCTCAGCGAGAACCACAAAATTAGGCCGCTTGTTCTATTATTTAATCACCAGTGGGAAAAGAAATTGGCCCACACTTCAAGTTTGGCATAGTTCATCTTTAGTTTGTATTGCTGACCTCTAAGATTTGTCATGTTTGTCATGTTTGTCAATTATAAAATTGGTCATTTTAAGAGCACAATTGACTCCTCTGACAAGTTTGAAGACCGAGATAATAGCGCCACCATATTGACTATAAGAGAAAGGAAAAATTTAAGTCTTTCTAGTCGGCCCTCAGGGTAAGCATTGTAATTCACTGACTAGTTTCGTCGCCCTCCATTGAGCTCTCTCCAACAGAGTGTAGCCTTTCTTCGTCCAGGGGCCTCGCACCTGAATGCAATATATAAACACTGGCCGGACAAATGTTCGAAAAAATCGATCAACAAGCTCTTCGTCAAAATTAATGAAGGATTTTCTGATCACTCCCAGGATACACATGGCATTCTTTGCTATCTTGGCACAGTGCGACGATGGTTTGAGAGTTGGTGTTATCTGTATACCGAAGTCCGCTAGAACATTTACTTCCTCAAATTGGTGACCACTGATGAAGTACTGATATTCAAACCTCACCACCCTTCTGTAACAAAACCGTAGTCGAATGACCTAACATTTAAATAAATAAATCATGGACAAACGTGGTGCGTTGTTTGAAATTGCTTTCGAATTTCAGCTCCTTTGAGTGTACGAAGTTTTAGCCTCTACCTTAGTGTAGAAGACGCGTTGATTTGGAATAACTCTTGAGTGGATTGTCCAGTCTCTAAATTTGGGAAATATTTTCTTGGACTTAACGATTCTGCGGCTATCCAAATATTCCATCACTGAGGATTATTCCACGTCCAGGACATTATCCCTACGAGAAATACAAGCTTCAGCGTTCACGTGCTTCCAAATTCACGCCAGCGGTGTGCTGCTCTTATCTGCTTTCCTCAGGGAGGGAGAAGTCGCAACAAAGGGCTGAGTCGTTGCATGCTTATTAGAAGTCTGACTGCTGAATACTATTGCATTCTAGCCCAGTTGTTTAAGAGGATTTATAAATTAAATGCATTCGAATACAGTCATAAGATGTATGGAAACGCAGACGCTCAGGACTCATCTGTGCTGAGGAAAATAATTCGCGGCACGGGCGGGTCTGGAACCCAGGTCCCAGATTCATGTAGCGACGAACATAACCACTGCGCTACGTCCTCACGACAATATGGAAAACAAAACTGTATCCAAACAAAAAAAGATGACAAAGACAGATATTCTGTTACCACTTCTCCTCCTGCCAAGCGGGTAAAAAGCCTGGGAACACAAATGAATGTCACCTACGAGGACGAAAAGTACATGGGGTGTTTACTCTCTTGCAGAAATTCTTATTGATGGAGAAAGAGATAAGTAACTTGAAACAAGAAATGGCCGATCTCAAAGAGAATGTTCAAAGCTTACCCGAAAAAAACACCCGTAGCAACGAGAATTCCAACCAAAGAAATAACGTATGCAAATATTGCTTCCTCAAGAATACCACTTGTGGAGCTTAAAGACATTGCGTCTACAGAGCTTCAAAAGGGAGATCAAACCAGCTCATGCACCTTACTACTGTCATCGAGCTTAGACAGAAGCAGAAATGTCCTGGATACACAAACATATGCGGCATCGTCGCTGAATGATACAAAAAAGTGTGAAGGTTAAAAGCACGTCGAATTTGAAGCACCTAAGACGAAGAATTCGAAGTCGAAAAGGGCCAAGAAGCTTTCACAAAAAAGTTGTTTGAACTCCGGAAAAAACTCGTTCTTACCGATAGATGCTCAAGTGCAATCCTCTGTTGGTAATACAGGAGCAAGTGGAGGACCAATTGGCAAAGTTTCCAAAAGGGGTTTGCCATTTACTTTAGGAATAGTTGCTCATAATGACGCAAATAACATCGTCGACCAGAGTAGCATTCTTCCTAATACTGATGCTCTAACAACAAATCTGAACTCAAAGTCACCAAACATACATTTCGACCGAAAACGCAATCTCGTTATTAAAGGGGCTCCCAAGGCCACTTCTCTGATTGCAAAGGAAAGGATAGAACATGACCTCTGTCTTTCCGAGCATACTCAAATTTAATTCTTCAAGATGGCGAATGCGTGACCGTGAACAAAGCATTCCGTTTAGGGAAAGCAGATATTTCACATGAACTATCATCACCGAGGCCTCTTAAAATCATTTTTGAAAATGATCTTCAGGCTTCATCCCTCCTAGAATGGAAAATGGCTCTCCGTAACTCACAAAGGGATGTGTTTTTTCAGCCAGATTACGAACCGAGAGCAAGGCACAAAATGAGGATGCTGAGAGCAGAACTGAAAAGGAAAACCGAACAGGGGGAAAAAGGGCTCCAAATAAAGGATGGGGAAATAAAAGTGAAGAAGAGGTCTTTCTTGTGGCAGACCCCGTACATAATCAAGGCGGGTCCTCGCCGATACGGAGGACACTACATACGAAGTACCCAACTGTACATAGCTCATATAACAACAGGAAAGCGCTTCAGAACTTGGTGGACGACCACTCATCAGAACTCAGCGTGGGCGGGACGGACATCAGTTTGTCTCGGAAACCACTAAGAGACTCGAGCATTCAATCACACGAAATGAGCAGAAGTCTATATGGAGGAGTTACCCAGTCTAAATTGAAATGTTTTTATGCCAATGCACAGAGCCTCCTTTCGAAAATAGACGAACTCAAGGCACTAGTCTCAGACCAAACCCCCAATCTCGTTGTCATTACGGAAACGTGGCTCAAAGCCGAAATCGCAGATAGTGAGGTTTCGATAGATGGATACCAGCTCTTTGAATGAGACTGAGAAAATAGACAGGGAGATGGAGTGGCCGTATACGTAAGGTCAGGAATCTCGGCAGTCGAACGAGCGCACGCCATCTTCCCTTGAATATGAATTTATCTGGATAACGATTTAAAAGGATTGTTCATAAAACCTACAATTCTTGACAAACTACAGACCGATAAACATTCCAAGTGCAGCTGATGAATCCCTCATTCATTTGGTCAACGAAGTAGCAAGGCACCAGGAGGTGCTTATTGCTGGAGAATTTCTATGCACCTACATTAGACTAGGTAAATCTGAAAGTTACTGGTGTGCCAACTTCCTTCGGCCAAAAGCTAATGGATCTCACTCTTGACCAACCTATAGCACAGAAGGTTAACATACCGACGAGATTAAGAGAGAACCAGAGAGCAAATCGCCTCGACCTAGAATTCATGAAGGACTTTTCTAACATTGATGAAGTGTATTCTATGGCACCCCTCGGTAAGAGTGGCCATAGTATGCTGCTGCGTGATTAATCCGTTTATTCTCAGCACCAGAAGAGAACGCAAGGCAAGTGAAATATATGGAAGGCCGATTTTAACGCGATGAAGAAAGAACTGATGTCCGAGAAATGGGATTATTTGCTCAAAGGGAATCCGGAGGATGACTGGCGATCGTTAAAGACAAGTTCACTCGATCTGATTGAACGCTATTGTCCAGTGAAGATGCAAAAGAAGACTAGTTGCCCTGTCTGGTTAACAAGAGAACATAACATGCAATTAAAGAAGAAGAATAAAAAATGGAAGGTGTTACGAGAAACAGGGTCAGCAGAGCATCTCAAGTAATTTCTTCACGGCAGAAATGCTGTCAAAAAAATGATTCGTCAGGCAAGGAAGAACTATGAATCAAGAATTATTCAACAGGCTGAAAATAAACCTTAACTTCTATCCTTTGATATAAAAAGTCGAGTAAAAACAAGGACTCAGTCGCAGTACTTATTTAGAATTTAGAATTTATATTTGGTTAGCACCAGGAATGTACTGTCTAAGCAAACATTAGAAACGAAATAAAGTAAGGACAATGTGTGCAGATAAAATGTACAAATTCATAACTTGTCCTGCTATGTCAACAGTTAGCAATGTTTTAAAATTAATGGTGAACTAGAAAAAACAGGCAATGAAAAAAAAACTCCTACCATGAAAATGGAGGCAGAGTTCAATAGGCCTTCATTTTCGAATAGAAGGTAGGAGAAAAAACTGCTTAGGAAAAAAATGGTCAGGTGGTAGAATAGGGTAATACTGCAGTAGCATTTCAGAATGAGATAATGAAACGTCGAGGTGATTCGTTCTTGATCACTTAGGCGTATGAAACAGAATCTCACGAAAATGCGTCAATGAACTTAAGTACTCAGCATCATAGGATCCAGAATTGAATTCTGATGATGGTTAGTATCCAAAGAAACCGCAGCATTTAAGACTGTGGACCACCGAATTTGTACGTCCGAATGACGTCATCGTTTGAGGACGGGTGATATAAGGAGACATTATAGTTCATGGGCGTCTCGAGGTAGCGTAAATATAGTTTCAAGAGGGTTACTCAAATTCCCGATGGTCCTTTCTCCGAGTCATGGGGAAAGCTACTGGGAAAAGATGAGGAAAATAACAGGTTAATAGAATCAGTGTTAAGATAAATGTGCAGACTTCGCTTGAATGCAGATAGACTAGTTAACGACCTAATTTCAATTGGCAATTTATTCCAAAGAAAACTATACCTAGAAGCAAAGAAGAGAGAGCGTTTACACGTGGAGGATGCAGGGAAAGGTATAATTAGTGCAGAATTTCTTAGGTTATAAGGAAGACTAACGGGGGTAATGACAGAAAGCTTTGGGATAGTTGAACTATTATTAAGTCGAAAAAGGAGACAAAAGCCTGCTTCAAGTCTCCTGACCCAAATAAATTTTAGCTTCGTTAGTTGGCATCTTGTTGAGTAGGAAGTAGTTGAAAGAGTCGGAAATAGGAGTTTTTTTGTGAAATGTCTTTGGACATTTTCAATTTTTGAACGGCTAGATTCGTTCATCAAACCGAAGAAAAGGACAGCAAAAATTCAAGAATGGGAAGTACAAACATACGATAAAGTTTTAATTTAATTTCAGGAAGGTAGAAATTATAAGAAATAAAGCCGCAAATCTGAGCAGCTTTGGCCGTAATTCTATCGGCATGAGGCGAAAGATCTAATTTATTGGTGTAGCTTAAGCCCAAGTCCTTGATGGAGGAACATTCAATCATATGGCAACCTTCAAAGATAAGAGGTTGCAGCAGCCTTACAGGCCCAAAACTCATGTAGTGACACTTAGTAGGTGAGAACTCCATTAGCCATGTGGAGCTCCAGGCCGAAAGAGCGTCTAAGTCTGAATGAATTTGTTCTAGGCACCGTTCGGTTGTAGAATTAGAGAAGGAATACACGCATTTGAGATCATCAGCATAAATAAAAGATTGAGAATGTTTAACTATCGATGAAATATCATTTATATACAGTAAGAACAACAAAGGACCTAATACGGTACCTTGAAGGACACCACTAACAATCGGGGTAGAACTTGAGTATGAAGACCCTACTAAAACGTTTTGTTTTCGATCATTTAGGTATGATCTAATAAAGTCAGTAAGGGGTCTACGAAATCCTATAGCTTCTAGTTTAGCTAGAAGTCGTTTATGAGGCACCTTATCGAATGCCTTACTAAGATCAAAATAGATAACTACTACAGATAGATGATCATTACGAAGAGAGGTTAGCAGATTTTGAAAAGACATGTGGCAGGTTTCACAAGAACGGTCTGGTAAGAAGCCGTGTTGGGAAAAGTTGATAATTTTATTGCTTATGCAAAATTCCATGATTTGTTTTGCAATTAGTTTTTCGAAGAGTTTAGCGTTTTATGAACACGGGATGGGAATGGTGTTGAAATCGTTGAAATTGCGAGTTAGCCGAGCACTTGGGTCAGTTCTTTACCTCGGTATTTACTAAAGAACCAGAACTTAAGCTTGACCACGACAAGAATGGTTTTATGGACGCTGGTCCAGTGCTTGAATATAAACTCTTCTCGGAACCTCTCGTGGAACGAGAAAGAAGCCAAGTCATCTGGTCTGGACGATTTACCGGCAAAGTTCTTAAAAGAACCGGCTGGCGAACTCTCCAAACCACTAGCCCATATATTCAATTTGTTCTTTGAAACTGGGAAACTGCCATTCGAATGGAAGGCAGCAAATATATACCACATATACAAGAGTGGGGCACGATCTAATGGTAAAAATTATCGGCCTGTCAGCCTTACCTCCATTTGCTGTAAAGGGCTCTGTAAAAACGATAGTCGTTTAAGTATATCAATCATTCAGTATAATTCAGTTTATATAAGGGAGATAGGCAGAGCCTTTGAAAACCCTATTTACAGATAGACGCTAGCAAAACAAGCAAATATTACATGGCGATAGTCGTTTCAAGTATATCAATCATTGCTGTCGACTAATTATATGTTCATCAAGTAAAAATGCATCAAGTCTTTTTAAACATTTCAATCTGCTTTCAGCCCGAACAACTGAGGCTGGCAGTTTGTTCCATTCATCAATCACCCGTTGGGAAAAGAAGTTGGCCCGCACTTGAAGTTTGGCGTGATTTCTTTTCAGTTTGTATTGGTGACCTCGGAGACTTGTCATGTTTGCCAATTCAAAAAGTTGGCCATCTAAAGAGCACAATCAACTCCTCTGACCAGTTTTGAAGACTAAGATCATATCCCCTCTGTATTGCCTATAAGAGAGAGGAAAAATTTTAAGTCTTTCTAGTCGGCCCTCATAGGGTAGGCATTCCATTCCGCTGACTAGTTTTGTTGCCCTCCGTTGAACTTTCTCCAGCAGAGCGTAGTCATGTTTCGTCCAAGGGCGCCACGCCTGAACGCAATATTCCAACACCGGCCGGATAAATGTTCCAAACACGCGCCCAAAAAAAGCTCTCCGCCAAAAATTAACGAAGGACCTCCTGATTGCGCCTAAGATACACATAGCTTTCTTTGCGATATTCGCACAGTGCGACGATGGTTTGAGAGTTGGTGTTATCCATATACCCAAGTCCTTTAGAATATTTACCTCCTGGAGTTGGTGACCACTGATGGAGTACTGGTATTCAAATCTAATCAGCCTTCTGGAACTAGACCGCAGTCGGATTATTTGGCATTTGTTAAGATTAAGGTTCAGCAACCACTCATCACAACATGTTTCCTTTCATTTCATTAATGTCTCATGAAAGATGAAAAAGTTTTTTTAGTCGTTTTTACTTGAATGCCAGCGCATTTGTCTGTAAAGCATCGTTTCATGCCTATAGTTTAATTATAATATGGAAAACGCATGGTTTTAGGTTGCTCTTTGTCTATACCAAAATGAATGATTAACCAGTAACCTTTGCTCTTCTTTCCGGGCTCGCGCTGTTGATGACGGAGAAATTTGGAAAGTCAGTAAAATCTAGTGATGTTTTCCCTCGCTTCTTATGTATGTTTATTTTTTCTGTTCTTAAAAACTAAACGGGTGGGTCATCATTTAGTAACAGGTTTGCTGGTAGCGCGCTCACACAGACTGCCTTCGAATCAAAATGGAATTCATTCAGTGCATCGCGTATCCTCAAAATACTAATTATGTGATATATATAGATCAGAAACTAAACGGTTGGCTAAAAGTTATATATTTGAAGGGTGGTCGTCCATACTTAAGTACGAAAATGCGGTCACCGGGAGGGAAAAAAACTATACACAGTTAGCGTCAGGGGCTTGCAACTGAACGGTGTCCCACTTTCAAGCTAGAAAAGTTATATTCGGAAAAGCCCTCGTTTTAAAATTCCCTAAATGAGGTGATCTGTCGTTTTTAACTGAAATGTTCCTTTAAATGTATATGCTAACATCCACCATCGGAAAAGAACTAAAAGTAAAGCCGTTTTTTGATGACTCATTCAAACATACCTTCGATGAGTGTGAATACTTAAAACTTTGAAACTACACGTTAACCTGCAAACAAGAAATGTTAATCAATACATATGGTCAAACACAATCGCTTGCTTTTCGAAGGCAACCAGCTAACAATAGGACAGGGGATCTCACGAATGGATGACCATCTAGTAGGTCGCATTTTGGACGTAAGCAGTTGCCGTTTTTGGTCTAGTTGCACCTTGTCCACTACTTCTGGACAAGAGAAAAATTAAACGCCAGTCAACTCAAAAACAGCCCACAGATGAGTAATGATCAATAGGTCATGGATATCTTAACCCAAAGTTGGTTGACACTTCGCCGCTTTTCATTATATAAGACAAACCCCCGTCTTTTTGTTCCATCGGAGCCTGAAGAGGCAAAATTAGATGGCAGGGATACCAAAACATGGTAACATCTCAGTCGTTAAAGCTTTTTAGTTAAATTGGAGAAGGCTATCATGTTATGGCTGGGTGATTGGCATAAGTGATTCAAAAAGGGAAATCTCAGTTTACTCTTTATTTTGCCTCTATCTTCTGTTGAGCTAAGCGCCAAAGCGTGCAATGTCAATTCAAATAGCACCTTGTCTGTACGCTTAATAGTTATCCTTCTAAAGGATACAACATAATATATATCCATTGCACAATCTTAAAAACCATATCTGCTGCTTCTTAATGTATGGTTTCCCTTATAAAAACTATAGACTATAATCCCTAAACGTAAATTCAACTGCAGATCGGGCTAAAAAGTATTCAGGAATTGAAAACTTTTGGAAGCAAAAGATATCTTTTCCTTAACTAAAAATATGGAGATGTTATTTTCTATTAGCCGAGTGCAAGGAAGAGTAGATCTGTACTGGTTTTCTGTAAAGTGAATGAAATTTTTAGAGACATCAAAAATAAATTTGAAAATTCATATAATTTAAATAATTATTTTGCCAAATGAGGTTTTTACAGGCGGTCGAAAGAATCGCAGTCAAGGGTTGCTATTTTATACTGACTTTAATATTTTTGGATTATGCTGCAAGATAATAAGTACTTCTAGCCCGTCTAAGGAATCACTTTAGAGATCGCTTGGATAAGTAGGATTTAATACGCGGACCTACCTCATACGATGACTTCATATCCACTGAAATTGGAGTGAACAATAAAAGAGTGATAATAAAAACAGATAAGAGATAATATCTGCAATTTTAAGATTCATAAAAAACCATAGATTTGGCATTCAGCCTTCAGGGATTTGCCATAAATACTGTACTTGGCACTCTGTTAAACACCTGTTAAATACTATTCAATAGAACATTTCAATAATATAAACTAATTCATGCGCAGTTCACTCTTCCTGAGCCCAGCATATTCTGGTGCACACAGTAGACATCGTCGGTAACGAGTCGAAATATCGCGTCTACTTGACCCGATTGAACAATATCTCCCCGGTACTCCTGAGCTGCAGTTACGCTCATCAGTATTTATAAAGAAGGATAATTTGGTGGCGGAGAAGAAAACTGGAAAGAAGAAACGAAAGGTGGGAAACTAAATTGCTCTGGTCTACAATTTGTCGAAATGTTACTGTTAGGAGAACTGAGATTATTGTACAACGACATATTTAGATGAAAACCTTGGAAGGGAAGGCTATATTGGGGCGTTTGAAAGATAGGGGGTGGCATAGAAATGAGATTTTGAGAGAAGTTAGCATAAATTGGCGAAAAACGTGCATTTGAAAAAGGAATAAATGATTTTGAAAAACTGGTAACATAATTAGAAGCGTTAATTAATTGGGGATTTCGGACACTTTTTGATTTGGGAAAGATGCTTACGTTAGTGTTCGCAGCTGTTGTAGATGCTGAGGGGTAGCAAGTTTCCCATCGGTAATGACATTAATGATTTTAATGCTTGGATAAGCCAATGATTCAGATTTACTAGGAGTTTTCTTATGTTTAGTAGATGTGGCAGCTATAGCAGGCATGTTTAGCTCTGGATGAGAAAGAAGCGGTGTTGACACAATTTCACTCAAACCAGGAACAAGGTTGACGGATGAAGATTTAGCTGGAATCGAAATTCCTGTCGATCCGGAGGGCCGTGGGCTTGCATTAGCTATAGGACAAACCTCTGAAATATCTTTTGGTATTGAAGGTGTAGACCAAGGCTACTTGTTTGCTAATGAGGGCAAAACCCAACGTTCCATTGGGGTTTTATTCCTACAGATAAACAAATTGTTTTTTTCAACTATTGAGCTGAGTGCTCATGCTTATAGAAAATAAGGTCAATTTAAATCGCTGAAAAATGTTTGACAAGAATTAACGGGTTTTTGCTACGGAAGACAACCTTTTAGCTTCAGCGACTTTAAAGTTAAGCCGCATGAGTAAAAGAAATTAAATGCAATGTCGAGGGGGATTTTACTCTCGGGGACGTTTTTAAAAGAAAATTGAAACTTCTTTTATGCCGGTCAATTTACTCAGTACTGACCATGTTTATAAAAGGCTCTAGTTTCTCGCATTGTTGAGAAGTGAGTGAAGACAACTTTCTCTCAAAAATGGTACCAAGGATCGTGAAGAGAGAACCATACTTAGACATAAAGGTATTAAAGTTTATCAGGGCGTCAAAGTCTGATTTCTTCATGCTTACGGTGGGTTGCTCTGGTTGAAGTTGTACGCGAAGAGGATGTTTGCGTCTAAGCGCTGACTGGGGTTTCATATTGATTTTAAAATATAGAATTTTTCAAATCGATAATCCGAAAGGAAAATTGTCACTAGTGACGTTTTGCGGAATAAAAGATGTACTATTTGAAATACGTGTTTTAAGCAAGGCACTGCATGCAGATTTCTGCTAGGTAACGAGTTTAAACTAAAAATAGAATAAGCGAAGAGGCTATGCAGGATGAAAAAATTATATCAACTGGTATACCAGTTACTACAAATTATTCTTCGCTGGAACTTAAGTAAACTTACAAAGTTTCAACTTTATTTCTAGAATTAACCTTTAGATTCCGTCCTTTTGACTTAAATCTGCGAGAAATTC
Organism: Schistocephalus solidus; assembly: GCA_017591395.1. NCBI lineage: Eukaryota > Metazoa > Platyhelminthes > Cestoda > Diphyllobothriidea > Diphyllobothriidae > Schistocephalus > Schistocephalus solidus. The sequence goes on along the minus strand of WEDG01000405.1, from coordinate 146,784 downwards.
AATGAGGCTATGTAGGGTGAAAAGGTTTTAAACTGTATATTTCTCCCTTTTGTCAATTACAATAACTGGATGTATGTGCAGGTGATAATGAGGTAGAAATATAATAAATTGTCAATAATTAAGCTAATATTTTCGACAGGAAACGAAGAAATCGGTTTAAAATTCGATAATTCACTTATCTTCCAATTTGAACCAACCACCTTCGACATTAACCTTGACCATTCTTCAATCACCCGTTGGGAAAAGAAGTTGGCCCAGACTTCAAGTTTGGTGTGTTTTCTTTTCAGTTTTTATTGGTGAACTCGGAGACTTGTCATGTTTACCAATTCAAAAGAGTTGGCCATCTGAAGAGCACAATCAACTCTTATGACCAGTTTGAAGACTAAGGTCATATCCCCTCTGTATTGCCTATAAGAGAGAGGAAAAAATTTAAGTCTATCTAGTCGGCCCTCATAGGGTAAGCCTTCCAATTCGCTGACTAGTTTCGTCGCCCTCCGTTGAACTTTCTCCAGCAGAGCGTAGTCATGTTTCCTCCAAGGGCACCACGCCTGAACGCAATATTCCAACACCGACCGGATAAATGTTCCAAACACGCGCCCAAAAAGCTCTCCGTCAAAATTAACGAAAGATCTCCTGATTGCGCCTAAGATACACATAGCTTTCTTTGCTATATTCGCCTAGTGCGACGATGGTTTAAGAGTGGGTGTTTTCCATATACCCAAGTCCTTTCGAATATTTACCTCCTGGAGTTGGTGACCACTGATGGAGTACTGATATTCAAACCTAATCATCCTTCTGGATCTAGACCGCAGTCGGATAATTTGGCATTTGTTTTTAATTAAGGTTCAGCAGCCACTCATCACACCATGTTTGCAAGCGATCTAAGTTTTGTTGAAATTTCCACGCATCTTCCGGTTTTTCAGTCGAGTTCCATGACTTCAGATCGTCAACGAACATTACCTTCTCGCATGTCAGACAATCAAGGCAGTCGTCCACGTATACAGAAACAAAAACGGACCCAGAACGCTGCCCTGTGGAACTCCACTGTGAGCAGTTTTCCAGTGAGACTTGGCGTCTCCAATACAAACACGTTGGCGTATGCCTTTGAGAAAGTTGGATAACCGTTTGACGCAGCTTAAAGATCAGACGTATGTGTGGAGCCCTCCCAAAGGCTTTGTTAAAGTTAATGTACACCGCATCGACTGACAAACCCATTTCTAATGATTTTAGTCCAACTTTCCATGGATGTAAGCAGGTTTGTGAGGCAGGATCGACCACTTCGAAATCCATGTTGATATAAACTTCGCAAGTTATTCTCTTCCAGATGGCTCATCAGTTCCGTTTTGATTATCTTCTCCATCATTTTGCAACAGATACTCGTGAGGCTGACTGGTCGGAAACTGTTTGGTGATGTCGTCTCTTCTCCTTTATAGATGGGGGTTATGTTGGCTATCTTCCACTCGGTAGGCAGAGCCCCCGCCTCCATCGAACTTTCAAATATCTTGGAGAGCGGAGAGGTCAGCTGGTCTGTGAGTTCATTGAGAATGTTTGAGGATATACCCTCTGGGCCAGGTGGTTAAGTGGGCTGTAGCTGTTTTAGAGTTTTTCTTACTGTGTCCATTGGGAACGACACCGTGCTTATTTTGTTTGTAGATGTGGCAGTACCGTAGTATTCTTACTCGTCAAAAGGTGGTTCCTCTGTATACACGGACATAAAGAAATTGGATAAGAGGCTGGTCTTATCAGAGTTATCAGTTCACCTGTTTCCCTGATAGTCTTTTAGACAAGGAATGGAGTCCCAATTTCGTTTTGCCTTATTTACGTTACCAAAAAAATTTTCGAATTTACTTGGTATGCCTTTGACTATTCCTGACTCAAAGGCTGATCTTTCATTTCTCAGCAGATTCCGACACCGATTTCGCTGTTTCTTAAAAGCGGAAAAATGTTCGGGTTGTTGATATCTGACAAATGTTCTTCACAGTCTTCTTTTCTTCTTGAGATTCCTTTTTATTTCCGATGTCACCCACTCTGGTTGGGAGGCGCACTGTCACCTTTTAAGAGACAGAATATTTCTACTAGCTGTTATCTCCCATTTTGACTGCAATTCATTTCCGTTGTTTTACAATGCACAATACGCCTTTCGTAGGGGAAGATCATGTGTTACGAACTTAATTTATACGATGTAAAGCTGGACAAAAACACTCAATATAAAAGCCACTATGCATGCGACTTACATAGATTTTCCGAAGGCCTTCAATAGTGTTCCGCACCAGCCTCTCCTTTACAAGTTGAGAATACTGGGTATTGGAGGTAAACTTCTGACGTGGATCGAGCATTTTTTCGTTGGTCGTTCCCAAGTGGTCTGTGAAGTGGGGAGTGTTTAAGGCATACATTCATCGGCAGTGGAGTCGCACAATGTTCAGTGCTCGGACCAATCCTATTTTATTGTTCATCAATGATTATGTATAGGAATTCGACTGTGACTTTGCTGTGTTTGCGGACGATACAAAAACCTAGAAAGTCATTCAAATACTGCCAATGGAGACAATTTACAAGATAGTCTTCGTCAACTGGACTCGTGGTCCCGCAAATGACTCTTATCCTTCCACTCAAACAAATGCGCCCTGCTACATCCTTGAAATCGAAATCAGATCACTGATATGCAACCCTAATATTTCAACGGTATGCCACCCCGAGAAGCAGAAAAAAGAAGGATCTCGGCATTTGGATGATAGACAACCTGAAGCCTTCTATGCAATTTTGCAAGGCAGCTAAATCCGCCAATTAAATGTGTAAACTATCAAGCGGACATTTAAAGGTTCCGATGAAGACCGCTATCCTAAAGTCTTTGGCACGTTTGTAAGGCCACATATTGAATATGCGATCCAAGCCGGGCGACCGTGGACCCAACAGTACTCCAACCTGGTCAAAAGGTGGCAGCGGCGAGCAACAAAATTAAGTAAGAGGTCAAGGTGAATTGCCATATGAGATCCGCCTAAATAACCTAAAGCTCTATCCTCTGAGTTGCGCGGAGACTTGATACAAACCTTCCGTATCGTGCGTGGCATGGATTGCGCCCTCATGTGCGATGAATTTTACCAACTTGCAACTATGACTAATCTTTGAGGTCATCCATTCAACCTACCTGTGCAACAAGGAAGACTGGACGTGAGGAAGTATTTTGTCTCCAACCATGTCGTGAAACCGCGGAATAACGTACCTGAGGCAATTATTATGTCCCAGTCCGTAAAGCATTCAAACATGGTCTTGACATATCTATGTCACAGCACCTCGAAGACTACGCGACTACTTAACCTTAAAAATACCAGTATACTACTGAAATCTGCCTCCATTCACTTGACTGTAATTTCTTTACATTAGTTCTAATTCTTTCGATTTTTATTTAACAAATAGGAAGTTCAAAGGCGTAAGCCTATTTCCCTCAAATAAACTGGACTTAACTGAAATGCTCTGTAGTGTAAGAAGGCCATGTTTTCTGACCCCTACTTCTCCAATGCTTAAAGTTACACGAGTCATATTAGGCTTCATTCGTTTTGTTAGGTTAAAGAGTGCCTGCATAAGTGTGCAAATCGTTCATATATCTGCCGATTTCAGCTCCGGGAGTCTAAATAGCGCTCCTTGCGACACTTTTCAACTATGCTTAGCGTGAACCATAGTTTTACTTCATCATTGAAGGGAAAAGTACAACTCTGAGGCCGCGTGACCTACGCGTATCTATAACGATAGTTGTCTTTTAAAATGGACAGGGGATCAAAAGCGTATAAAACATTTATTTCGTAAGCGCATTCAGTTTAATGATTACAAATATAGTCCATTTGCTTCCGAAAATTCATTTGAATTCGACAGCAATGGTCATCGTGCATTCACATTCAAGGATGTGTCTGGAGAGGAAATAAATTCGAAAGCTATGGAGCTGTCCGAATATGAAATCATTATCGTAACTAAGTGCCCATTGAAATCCACTCCGTTAATCCTTTCTCCCATCAATTCACTAAAATTGTTAGCTATTACTGGAAATGACATGGATGCGGTTCCATCTAACCTTTCATCTCTGAACAACCTTACCTATTTGGATTTGTCAAATAATGCTATTTTGGGCATACCCCCAGAAATTGGTCAGCTGACGGCATTGCGAGTTTTAAATTTGATGGGAAACAAGTGTTGTACTATTCCCTCTGAAATTGGAAATCTTAATCGTCTTCAGGTTTTAAATTTGAGTGATAATAAAATATACCGCCTACCTTCCGCGATTTGTTCGCTTCAGAGCTTACTCTGTTTCGACTGTTCCGCCAATTCTCTCTGTTCCCTTCCCCTTAACATTTCAGATCTTTTCAATTTGCAAGTTCTTCGTGCTTCAAATAACCAAATCACCCAACTTCCTAAAAACTTTGGAATGCTTAAATGTTTAAAAATACTTCATCTTGATAGCAATCGTTTTGATTTTTTGCCTTCAGAAATATTTGGGTGTGAGTCGCTCCAGGAGTTTGTTTTTTTCCTATAATCAAGCTTCTGGTATAATTTCACCCGAGTTTTGTAGACTGACTGACCTAGAAGTGCTCTCTTTGTCATTTAATAAATTCACACAACTACCCAGCAAATTGTCTTCGTTACAAAAGCTGCGACACCTAAACCTTCAAGGAAATTCTATTGGATATTTCCCCGAATCACTCCTTACACGTCTGAAGCATCTGCAGGAACTAGATCTCTCTGGATGCTCTCTAACATTTATCCCTGGTGCTATCGGAACATGCTCGGAATTGCAACTCTTGGATCTGTCAAAGAACGAGCTGAATAACATTCCAATGGATGTTTCGTCCTTGAAAAAACTTGTCGGTCTGTTCCTTTCGGGAAACAGCATTGAAATCCTTCCAGATTGGGTCTCGGAACTTAAAGGATTGATCACATTAGAGATTCAAGACAACCAGCTCGTTAGCCTCCCACAGTGTTTTTCCAAGCTATTGAGATCCCTCCGTGTACTGGACCTATCCAGAAATAACTTTACTTCTCTTCCGAATTCCGTCTGTAGTGAGAAAAGTCGTCTAAACTTTCTTAGTGTTGACGAAAATCCCCTCTTATCGGTACCTGTAGATCTGGGAAATTTGACAGCGTTGACACATTTGTCGATTTCGAACTGTGTGAACTTATATGAATTGCCCGAAAGCCTTGGCGAATTAATCAGGCTTCAATCTCTCAATATTTCAGGAAACAACTTATCAACATTGCCAAAATCGCTTCACTTACTTGAGTCACTGAAATATCTAGATATATCACGAAACAATTTTAAACGTTTTCCAGTTGTTGTGTGCTTTATCCTCCACCTTAGGGTTTTACTCTTTGATTTTCCGTGTCGCGTTTGCTGCCTGAATGAGCCCGATCCATCTGGTTGGTTTGAAAGAACCGCTATGATTGAGCCTGATGCATCAATGGACAAACTTGGAAAAGAGTACCTGGATGAGCCAATAGAGTCCCCGATTGCTGAAACGAACCTTACCATAGACGAAGCCCTTGATGCTGAAGCTGAGGCCGAAAAACATCCACATGTTCCTCTTAAGGACATCCCAACATTAGTATACCGAAGACGGCCACCAGTCATTCCTGCTTTATTAAGCAAATTGAGATTTCTTGTTCATTTGTCGCTACGGAGGAATGGTCTTTACTTCCTTCCAAATATTTTTGATAGACTCAGTCATTTAAAGCGCCTTTACCTAAGTGATAACAATCTGCGACATCTTCCTTCAACACTCTATTCCTGTCACGCTTTGACACATTTGGATTTAAGTCAAAATAAAATGTCTGCTCTGGATGAACGAATAACGAATTTCAAGCACTTAAAGCTGCTTCACTTGGGCAACAACAATTTTCCCCTCTGCCTTCAAGAAATCATCAATAATTCAAGCATTGAAGGGCTTTTCAAGTGGGTCATAGCAGAATCCGAAAACTCCCGTAAGTTCTATCAATATCTGGAGTTGGCGTTGTTTTTATCTCATTCTTAACTAAAATCTGATTGATTGCCCCAAGATTTTTATGTTGCAGTTGTAAACTAAGTCTTACAGTATTGAACAGGTGTTTAACAGAGTGCCAAGTACAGTATTTATGGCAAATCCCTGAAGGCTGAATGCCGAAAACTATGGTTTTTTATGAATCTTAAAATTGCAGATATTATCTCGTATCTGTTTTTATTATCACTCTTTTATTGTTCACTCCAATTTCAGTGGATATGCAGTCATCGTATGAGATAGGTCCACGTTTGAAATCCTACTAATCCAAGTGATCTCTAAAGTGATTCCTTAGACGGGTTAGAAGTACTTATTATCTTGCAGCATAATCTTAAAATATTAAAGTCAGTATAAAATAGCAACCCTTGACTGCGATTCTTTCGACCGCCTGTAAAAACCTCATTTGGCAAAATTATTACTTAAATTATATGATTTTTAAATTTATATTTGAGGTCTCTAAAAATTTCATTCGCTTTACAGAAAACCAGCACAGATCTACTCTTCCTTGCACTCGGCTAATAGAAAATAACATCTCCATTTTTTAGTTAAGGAAAAGGATATCTTTTGCTTCCAAAAGTTTTAAATTCCTGCATAATTTTTAGCCTGATCTGCAGTTGAATTTACGTTTAGGGATTATAGTCTATAGTTTTTATAAGGGAAACCATACATTAAGAAGCAGCAGATATGGTTTTTAAGATTGGGCAGTGGATATATATTATGTTGTATCCTTTAGAAGGATAACTATTAAGCGTACAGACAAGGCGCTATTTGAATTGACATTGCACGCTTTGGCGCTTAGCTCAACAGAAGATAGAGGCAAAATAAAGAGTAAACTGAGATTTCCCTTTTTGAATCACTTATGCCAATCACCCAGCCATAACATGATAGCCTTCTCCAATTTTTAACTAAAAAGCTTTAACGACTGAGATGTTACCATGTTTTGGTATCCCTGCCATCTAATTTTGCCTCTTCAGGCTCCGATGGAACAAAAAGACGGGGGTTTGTCTTATATAATGAAAAGCGGCGAAGTGTCAACCAACTTTGGGTTAAGATATCCATGACCTATTGATCATTACTTATCTGTTGGCTGTTTTCGAGTTGACTGGCGTTTAATTTTTCTCTTGTCCAGAAGTAGTAGACAAGGTGCAACTAGACCAAAAACGGCAATTGCTTACGACCAAAATGCGACCTACTAGATGGCCATCCATTCGTGAGATCACCTGTCCTATTGTTAGCTGGTTGCCTTCGAAAAGCAAGCGATTGTGTTTGACCATTTGTATTGATTAACATTTCTTGTTTGCAGGTTAACGTGTAGTTTCAAAGTTTTAAGTATTCACACTCATTGAAGGTATGTTTGAATGAGTCATCAAAAAAACGGCTTTACTTTTTAGTTCTTTTCCGATGGTGGATGTACGCATATACATTTAAAGGAACATTTCGGTTAAAACGACAGATCACCTCATTTAGGGAATTTTAAAACGAGGGCTTTTCCGAATATAACTTTTCTAGCTTGAAAGTGGGACACCGTTCAGTTGCAAGCCACTGACGCTAACTGTGTATAGTTTTTTTCCCTCCCGGTGATCGCATTTTCGTACTTAAGTATGGACGACCACCCTTCAAATATATAACTTTTAGCCAACCGTTTAGTTTCTGATCTATATATATCACATAATTAGTATTTTGAGGATACGCGATGCACTGAATGAATTCCATTTTGATTCGAAGGCAGTCTGTGTGAGCGCGCTACCAGCAAACCTGTTACTAAATGATGACCCACCCGTTTAGTTTTTAAGAACAGAAAAAATAAACATACATAAGAAGCGAGGGAAAACATCACTAGATTTTACTGACTTTCCAAATTTCTCCGTCATCAACAGCGCGAGCCCGAAAAGAAGAGCAAAGGTTACTGGTTAATCATTCATTTTGGTATAGACAAAGAGCAACCTAAAACCATGCGTTTTTCCATATTATAATTAAACTATAGGCATGAAACGATGCTTTACAGACAAATGCGCTGGCATAAAAGTAAAAACGACTAAAAAAAACTTTTATCTTCCATGAGACATTAATGAAATGATAGGAAATGGCCCGCAGCTCAGGCTTGCTGAACACAAACGGTCCTGCGTTCGTTTGCATTTTTTCAGTATTGAGTTTGTGCACTTTTTAGCTACTGTTGTACCTAGATATGACACGCGTTATCCAGACGCCAGTTTCGGCCACGGCAGGCTACTGGTATACGGAAGCGGAATGGACACATGTCATGTCATCTCAGAATTAATCTAATCGAAGTCTAATAGGAATAGAACTTTGAAGCCGGGCCTGCATTTGGCACGCGTAGAAGAGCTGTTTATATTTGTCAGCCAGCACGCCCACGCCCACCTCCAATAGTTAAAATGCTAACGAACTCTGTGCCTTCCTCTCGAAGCAACAGAGGGCGTCATAGTGGTGAATCATCGAGCTCAGGTCCCCGTCCCTGAAGGCGTCAATAACGTCAGGGGTTTTCCCTTTAGTTACAGTTTTGATAAAATTAGTTTTCACATTTTATATTTGTACGATGGGAATTCGGACGAAAGATGGCGTTGAGAGAAGAAGTAACTATTAACCAACTTATATGTAACCTTAGAAGGCTCGGTGTGTAGTTTTGCGTGTTAAGATGTAGACAGTGCTCAGATGCCAAGGATTTGCGTAAATAAACATTATTCAACCGCAAAAATAGACAGTTTTTAATGTAGCTTTTTTGAATACAAAGTCTAAGGATTAAGAAAAAAATATAGATATTATAAATTGCAGATCATGTTCAAGTTTTGATAGATGAAAATATAAGGAACTGCCGATTGGACTATTAAAATGGCCCTGATTTGTCCTTATTGATACGATGCTTCTGTCATGGACAGCAGGCATTAGTTTCCTCTGGGTGGCTGAGCAAAACATATGTTTGGCTATTGAGCACTGCCTGCGCCAATTGACATTCCAAAAAGGCGTTCACACCACAAGCCTTCCCCAGCTCATTTGAAATTTTGTGCGGAGTTCATTGACATCTCACAATAATCCCTGGGATCGATATACAACTTTTCCCCACCACCATCAAAGTCACAGAATGTGATTTGTTTTTTTTCCACGTTCTGTTCTGAAACGCAATGGTTAAGCAAACTTCAATTCTTCCACCTGTGAATTTTAGAAAACCTACTGCGACAGATGTGTGAAATATTTATAAAGGAGGCATCGCCAGAGAGCTGGCCCCAGGTCGCCCAGAGATTGGGTTTAACTGAAGAACTCCTGCAGCGAATTGAGGAAGAATTCCCCGGTGGCTTTAATTTCAAACGCCGTGTACGGCTGTCTCTGGAGAGCTGGACAGGTCTGGCCCTTGTTGAGCCCCAGCGACAGAACGGTGACAGTCTGAAACCGCGTTCCTTTGGTACGCTGACCCTGAAGTCGTCCTCTTCCACGGAGGACCCCGGGACCCCGCCTGCTGAAGAACTCGAGAGGAAAGTCGAGGAGACGGCCCCTGAAGGGACTCAACAGCATACCAACTTGCGGCTCTCACTTCCGACTATACAGGAAAAAGAGCCGATTGGTTCACATACCATCCCAAAAGTCCTCATTGCTTCAATCGTTGGCCCCAAGGCCACTCCCGAGAGGTTTTACCATGTGCTCCGGCTGCTTCGATTAGACAACCTTGCTGATGCTGTTGGACGTGTATTTGAGTCCGCGCGGATTCACCATGTTTAGACTGTGCGCACCAGCAGAATTTTGCGGTCTTCTACGAGATACCAGGCATTTTGCTCCTGCAGGGAGCGGCTGCCAAATACTTCCCAGGTGGGCTCCCTTCCTGGGCGTTGAAATCAAAAATCTAGAATGATACCAACGGGGGAGGGTGCTGATGTTCCAAAAAACTGTTATCGTCTCTAAGATTGACCGATTTCCCGAATAGATAGTTTTAAAAAGGGATTATTCTGTATTCTTTTCTCGGCATATAGTAGACCATTTATCGGTTTGCAAAGTGACGACTCACGTCAGACACACATGGAGTTGAACACTGCTGCATTGAGTTAAAAGTCAAGTAATTAGGAAGCGTTAACACTGCTTGATCTATTCTTGACTGGCTGGTAGGTTTTTTCAAAGATCACCGGGATATTTTGCGACGGAAGTCGAAAAAATGTTGATATGTATTTATATGCCAATAGTATCACATTAGCCAGTAAACCGGATGACAAAACAGGAATCGGGATCCCACACGGTTCAGTATGCCTTCGAAATACTCTTTTCAGCGCTGCAAAACTGATTTTGTTTGTAGTTCACCGTCTAAGCCCCGCAGTAAGGTGGGGGTCGCTACTTTCCTCATTGATTGGCTAGAGAGCTGTGGTTAAGTGCAAGTGTACCTAAGTCAGTAATCATTGGTTAAAGTACACGCACTCCTCTAATTACGAACTTTCAGAAATACGAACAAAGAGGACCGCAAGTACAGTTTTTGTTCGCTGTGCTCCAGTAAGTTTTAAGATAAATAAACAGGTCTATGAAGATAATATCATGCTTACTTATTAAAGTAAGGTTGAATGCAATATAGTGCCACGTAAAATGATGTTGAATAACGACTTACTAGCATTTCGAATTCCGAACGGCCGATCGGAAGTTACTTTGTTCGTAAGTTGACGAGTGTCTATACGGGCAAACATTCAGCATCTCGAGCAGAAGAGAAGCTAAGAGACTATACCAGTAAAGCATTTGTTTCCTAGTTGCCAGAACTTGAGCAACTAAATTCTGCTAAAGCAATATCACGCATCAATTCTAACGCGTTTTTTTAAAAAGGTAAAAAATCTATTTTTGATAAACGCTAAACAAATTGTTTAAGCTCAAATTCTTGCATAAATAAGACACCTAATGGAGTATTTGTGTGCTGGATATGAATATTTGGCGATCATTTCACAGAGGCGGCAGAATATCAGGTCAATTATTCCTATCAACTTTCGGAAACTTGGTACCGAAGAATTTCCATATTTATTTATAACCCAACAGGGGGGAAACTTGAGTACCTACCTAGAACGCATATGAAGGACGTTGGGGGGCTCCACTGATGAGCCGAACCGTATGCAGTTGCGTCGTGCAACGGCACAAAATCCGAGAAACGAGTGCTTGGTCTTTTAGCTAACACCTATGTTCTCAGAATGACCAGCCAATCAACATTTACGGACCACCACAGACTTCGACTCAAGATGCACAGAGCGGTAGTCCTGAGAATACCATTCTATGGAACGGACACATGAATTGTCGACGCCAATTAATCCAGGAAACTGAAACACTTCCACGCCATCTGCCTTCGGAGGATACTGAAGCTGAAATGGCATGATAGCATACCAGACATGGAAGTCGCCGAACGGATCGAAATACTCCGCATTCCGGTCCTGCTGAGACGGCCATCTCGTGAGGATTGACAACGAGCGACTACCCACGCGACCCTTTTTATCGCTTCAAGGACACCCCGAAGACCTCTCTCAAGCACTTGCAAAGCAGCCCGAAGACATGGGAGAACCCCGCAAAGGACCGGCCGATCTCGAGAACAGCATCATGACAAAGATGCGGCTTGGAAGGCTGACAATTGGCAGGATAAATCGGTGCTCCTCTCAGGACGGAGAGACAGACCGCAACGGATCCTTCTTAATGTGGCCTCTGTGGCGCCTCCACTCAGTTTGGCTCGGAATCGTCTCTTGATCGTGTGAAATCCTGGTCCATTGTGCGCGGACCAGGCTCATGTGCCACATTTAGATGGGCAATTTAGTCTTTTAGATACTGCGCCCGATCGCTTCTCCAATCTTCTTGACGTTGTTATAAGATCTGGCCCAAGCGAGGGAAGAGAGTGTGTTAGATGCTACGCAAGTCTAATACAAACTAATTCATGCGCAGTTCATTGTTCCTGAGCCCAACATATTCTGGTGCACACAGTAGACATCGTCGGTAACGAGTCGAAATATCGAGTCTACTTGACCCGATTTAACAATATCTCCCCGGCGCACCTGTCATTAGAAAGGAGAGGGGGAAGTAGCAAAAAAATTGTTACAGATGCAAAAACCAGAAGTAAATCAGAACACCAAAGAAATGGCGACGCGACAATAAGCGTACAAAGTTAAGCGTTCAGAATCAATTCTGCGACTTCTTGGGGCGTTTTCAGGGCAAATTCAATTGACTCATAGCCATTGGCGGGGTCGGTGAGAGCAGCATAAATTGTGGTGTAGGCTGTGTGAAGCTGATCAGCAACGCGTTTGCGAATGGTGTTTCTGGGACGCGGATAGGCTATCGACTGCAGTTCGGGCAAGTCCAAGGAATCCGGGCTCGCCAGAAAAGCGTTAAATGCCGCCTTGGTGTGTTGGGGACGAAAAAAGAAACAGAGGATACAGTCTGGGCATAAAAAACACGTATGCATGGAACGCTTTGCTTGCGGACAGCACCATGACCCAATTCGTGGACACTTAAAAGGAAACTTGACGATTACAGCAATAAGTATCATCACTTCATCAGAAGCTAACATATTCTCCCCGAAAGTCACACGTTCTAACCGCACTACTCACAATGTTTCACCAACACTATTTTAGAAGTGGTTCGTAAATACATCGTAGTGACATCATGCGGTCTAGTGCATTACGTCTCAAATTCAGTATTCATTTCCACATTACTTACCGCATTTCAGTAATATGCGCTATTCTATAGACAGCCGTCTTTCCAACGTTATTGAAACCAATAGGGAGTTCAAAAGCGTTGGCCTACCTGAGGCCACAGCATTCATGCTTGTCCGCTTAACAGAATGTTCGACTGAATAGATGCAAAAGACGAATCAGTAAAAACACAAAGCCCTTAAAAACCCACTCCGCGATCTATCCTGGAACACCCGCATGAGAGCAGATCATTTATTAATGGTAGATGGGCGCTCACCGATCGGTAACGTGGCTCACTCGTCCCATTTTACCTTGGGCTCACCATCGAAAATACATAATGGGACGAGTGAGTCCCATAACCGATCGGTGAGCGCCCATCTACCTTTGATAATATTCCCGATCGCAACCGACAAGACAACGAGTTCGCAGCGCAGTGGGCAGGAGCGTTGAACTTCTAATCAATAGGTCTCGAGTTCGATCCTCGGGTGCCGCAACACCTGGGATTGGTATGGCTGGCTGATGACGGCTAATAAGCCAAAAATGATCATTACAGTCTCCCCTATCCTTGTAAGTAATGGTATTCTGCCTAGATCGTTTATTGTTCTGATGAGAGTGAAAACTCGACTGGGCGGAAAGAAACGAAGAGCGACACGAAGGATGTTTCCTGCACTATGCTAGGACATCTGATTGACAGTGATGAGGAACTTACCAAGCCGCCTGCATACGCAAAAGTGTGCTGGATAGTAGCAGAACCTCAACGTGACTTCTGTCACTACGGTAAACCGCGATGTTTTCACTACTGCAGATAAACCGGTGGCTACAAGATCAGAAGCGAGAGCAGCTCTGACCGGAGGAGAGGCACTGTCGTTCCCCAGCAAGACCCATTTCCCCAAACAAGGGAAACCCAATTGAGGTAGGTTCAAGATACACCCTCAGGACCGGAAAAGACATCGACAGAGAGCTGGTTTTCGTCCCAACTGAAATCAACGACCACCACATCATAATGAGGCTCGCCTCTTGTGGCGAGGAATGAACTAAGATCTTCAGTGTCTACTCCCTCTCAACGACAGGTCATGATGATATCAAGGATTAAGTCTAGGAAGATCTGCACGTGCTGTAAGGGTCAGTAGTGAAGGCAATCCGAATGACGGCTCTTGTCGATTTCGATGCGCAAGAAGGCACAGATCAGCAAAAATCGCTCCCCAGCGAACATCTGTTTATCACGAACACCATCATTGGCCTTTCTAACTAAGAGAAAACCACGTGGATACAACCTAGCTCGCGTCGCTGGTAAGTACTGAACTACGTACTCGTCCACAGACGAAACCGCAAAAGTTGCTGATTCCAGGCGATGTGTGATGCCGACGGATGGACGGACGAATGCCTGATTTTCTCAAAGGTTAATCAGTATATACGACAACTAAGACTGTATTAGAGGTGGAAAGTAATTAAACACGACAATAATGGACGCATCGTGAATCTCACCGACTAAATGAACCTCAGACTGAAACGCATGCGAGTTCCGGGGGTTTAATATGCCGAAAGGAATTGTATCGACTAGACGGGATGTTATTGATCCTTCTTTCACGTGAATGTTTGGTGCCGTAAACCGACATCCTACGGACTAGTACGATGACAATGACGAAGTAAGCTAAAGTTTCTTCTCTGAGAAGAACCAGCTCCACAGGTCATAGGTGTATAAACATGACCGCTGAAAACAGAGCCATATTCTACCGAAACTGAAATCAAATGAAACAGAGGCTAAAGAAAGTGCAAAACAGAGGAAAGCAAAGAATACGCTGACTGCGATGACATGGAAAACTTCCTTGCGGCTAACAAAGCCGTCTCCGTCCATCAATAAACTGGAACAGCAGCAATGTTCAAATAGTACAGAATAACTCTCCTGTATGGGGAAATTTCAGAACCTGGAGAACCCAGTCGAACATTTCAGGCACCTGCTCAACCACCCAACATCGGTCTGCGGGAGGGATAGCGTCCGAATCCCTCACGTGGAAATAACTAATGCCTTCGATTGCATCGACTTGATTCTGTCAGAAGACGTTAAATACGACGACCCTAAAGTCTTGAAAAGCCTAGAATTGCCCGTCTGCTTGAATAGTAAGTGCAGAGGTGGTTGCTCGTAAAACAATAAATATACCATTGGCCTGGGCGGCGATCTGTGAATCCATTACAGCGTGATTGTAGTGGCGGTACCATGCGCCCCGACCGACACCCGTCAGGTCCGCCCTATCCCCATGTACATTCACTCATCACATGGGCGGGAGGAAGGGGGGAGAGGAGTCAAATGGCGATTACAGAAGATGGTGTCAAAAATTAATAATTATGCACACGACAGTAATGCAATTAAGTTTTCCTTCGTCCTTAACGAAGGGCGGCGCATAGTATGTGCAGAGATTTGCACGGGGTCCGTCTCAGACGGAGCCCTCATGCCGTGCAAGTCACAATACACAAGCGCACCTCTGGTTAGCTTGATGTGGACATGAGAAGCAGAAGGGTGCAGTCGTTTCGGCTCGCATCTAGCGCCTACGTTTCCACCTAAAAACAACCAAGCGCGTTAACCATTACGACTTCGAAGGCTGAAAACCGGCGCTGCGTTTTATCCACCTCCCGTAAAGCTAGTTTAGGGTTGTGAGCGGCTACGAGGTCGGAATACCGGAACTTCCCAGACGACTGCAGCCAGCACATTAGGGGACAAACACGGTACTCACAATGGCATTCTGCACCTCTGGCTCACTGACACCGGCCTCAGGCAGGTCTGCTCTGATGGACAGGGGACCATTAACCTGCGGATCATGACCCCGCTGGAGAGCAACCCATAGGCCACACAAATTGGTGCGAAACAGTACATGCTGCGTCTGCTCCGCGGTCAACGATGACAGCAGATCCTCCAGCCGCTGGCTAATCTCGGCAATCTGGACACCGGTGAATTCGAGGCGAGAGAGGCTGGCGTAGACGGAGTTCAAGCAGTTGAGAAGGTAGACCTGCGCCTCGGTGCTCCACACAGACTGGCCGGCCGAAGGCGGCGGCGGCGCCGGCGACACAGTGGTGGCACTGGTCTTTCGAGACGGCGGCAAGGCAACCTCACCGAAACGTCCAGCCATGGTCTCAAAGTGCTCCAATAGGGGCTTCACTACGACTTCTACGATCTGGAAGGTATAAGGATGGAGAGAGAGAGAGAGAAGTAGTGACGTTAAGGGTGAGGATAGCACTGGAAACATATCTGACGAACACCACTCAGGCTGTAGGCATGTTCAGACTAAGGAGTGCGCTCTTAGTAATGAAATACTTGGTCTACATTGATGTGTAATGATGTACAAACAAACCGCATGTAGCAGTTAGTAATTCAAAAGTACAACAACAACAGCAGAAGTATTATCAAAAATATTCCCAATCACGGCCAAAAGCGTGAGCCTGTGGCTCAACTGGTAGAGTGTAAAGCTCAAAGAGAAACTAAATCGGGGTCAAAATTCCGAGATAAATGTAGGGTTGGCCGAAGATATGAATGAGCCCGGAAAAACCAGTCCAATCAGTCATATCTCTGCTAGTAATAGTTCGCAAAAACACGTCCGTCAGAAAGTTCGATTCAAAAAAATCGCATAGGCAGATTAACCTTGCCAATAAAGACAGGGAGACTGGAATGGCCATTTCTGGCTCATTAGCCGTCGTCGGCCAGTCATACCCAACTCTAGGTGGCGCACCACGCGAGGCTCTAACCCGCGACCTATTGGTTAGAAGTCTAACGCTCTAACCACTGAGCCACAGGCTTGTTGTCCTGCTGGTTTAGGTTAATGAACGTTCACCGATCGCTAATGGAACTCATTCGTCCCGTACTACCTCGGAACTCACTCTCGAGCATCGCCAGCAGCCACATAGCGGCTAGTATTGTAGGCTAGTATTGATGAGCCTTGCCGGCAAAGACAAGGGAAACTGAAATAGCCATTTCTGGCGCATTAGCCGTCATCAGTCAATCATACCAAACCCTTAGATGGTGTCCTAACCGAAGCTCCAACGCTCCAACTCTCCAACTATTCAACCACAGGCATGTTGGCTTGCCAGTTTAGATTGGGAATGTTGGTATCTGTTG
This sequence comes from Schistocephalus solidus, assembly GCA_017591395.1. NCBI lineage: Eukaryota > Metazoa > Platyhelminthes > Cestoda > Diphyllobothriidea > Diphyllobothriidae > Schistocephalus > Schistocephalus solidus. The sequence continues at coordinate 130,018 of WEDG01000405.1, read as the reverse complement.
ATGAATGCTCACCGATCGCTAACGAAACTCACTCGTCCCGTTCTACTAGCCTCTGTGCGGCTGCTTTCGGGGCTCGAGTGTGAGCTCCAAGGCAGAACGGGACGAGTGAGTCTCGTTAGCGATCGGTGAGCGTTTAACAAAGTATGCAAAAAATTGTATACTAACGTAGATGGCGCTAGCACCGACGTGAGATTCCCGCTTCTTTTTTTAGATGCCTAGTAAACGTAGTTGGGACCAACTCATGTGAGGCAGGCATAGGCGAGCCGTTTAGCTGTCTGTCACTGCGCATGCGATCGTCTCTGGTGGTTTTGCACTTTTACCGCCATCAGATGAAGGTAGATGAGGGAAGAGAGAGAGAGAGCAGTAGGTGCTGCGGAAGTCTGCCTCAGTATAAACGTAGTCACAGGCAAATCATCGGTGTTGCGCCCACTGCTTGGGGCACGCAGTGAACGTTGCTTGCGATGATCGAACTGTCATGACAGAAATTTCAGTTCAGTTTATTAAGAGAAAAATAAACAGAAGCCTTTGAGCTCCCTATGGGTTACAAGCTGGCTAAGAAAAACATTGATACATAAAGAAAACTAACAAAGAGGTTGTTTACATAATTGCATGCGGACAACAAGCAGCCATCGGTTACTCGAACAGTAAACATAAACGACTACTCACTTATTTAGAGTAGAATAAATAAACATAATTTCTGTTGTACGTTGGCAAGCCGCTGGTAAGTGAAAGGCCTGGGGTCGGTAAGCAATGTTCCCAAATAATTATCCAGTAGCGTCCCAAACAACTCATCGGTGGGCCGAAATGAGGTCCAAATCCGAAAAAAGACGGAATCACCCGTGTTCCATGCTGGTCAAAAAAGAGGTCACTTACACTGCTTACCTGGGAGCTCAGTAGAGGGACCATGGATTACTGACATGTCTGCCTTACCTGAACATTTTCTCACGCACCTTTGACAATCTCATTTAACATATCATCAGTAAAGTCACATTCCATCACATTCCATACATTATGCTTTTAGAATACAGATTTTTTCCTAAATAATTAAATAATAGTGTCGTGGTGCTTTTGCGAGGAGTCATACGTCTTCGTAACCACGTACTTGAAGGCCTAGGCAGTTTGAAACTACGGCTGATAGCGTGCATGTGTTTATAAGAGAAAGCCCCCATTTTGCGTGGAAAGCGTCCCAATTCAACAAGGGTGTAAAAGTTATTTCAGGGAACAAGTACGCCAAGAAAACTGGAAGCCTTAAAACTGAGTAGAAATGCAAGTGTTGTTCTGCAAAATATAGAACTGTTAGAATCCTTTAAGGCTCAAGCATTCTACGCTCACAACTTTCATGATGACTTAAACGAACATTTCGTAAATATCTGACACTAAGGGCGTCGAGACAGTAAAGGAAGGCTATACGCTACTTCGGTGGCGGTGATGGTAGTGATTTCAGGTCAGGAGAGATCATTCTGTGTGGCTAGAAAAACCTTTCGTGACAAATAACTCAACTTCGTTAAGAGACCTTTTAAGGCACAGTTCTACACAGAATTATGATTTGTAGGTTGAAGACACATTCATGGATTTAAATCGGTGCTAAATGAGGTCAAATACTAACTCCGTCTATATTCCCTTTAATTAACTTATCTTAGTTCAAATAAAAATACACAGCCATCGGGTAATTAAGAAAACAAGGATACAAGAACCTGCAGCCAAAGCTGTGGGGTTGGTTAAAAGTCATAATGCGAGAAAGATTGCTGATTGCTGTTAAAACGATGTCAGGTTAGAAATTTTCGAAAGAACTTTGTTGAAGGGTCCAGTTACCTAGAACAAGCAGATAGGTCTACCTCATCCACTTGGGCTTCTTATACCCACGTTTACTATAAGTCGAACAACTGGGTGGAACAAGTCATAAGCCGATCCATGAGAGAGTTCTTTCACTAAAGATTGTAGTCCAGGAGGTAAGATGAAGAACAAATGCAATAACAATGACATATTTACAGTAATTGGATTTTTTAAAGGTTATATCAGATCGCCTAAATAGTTAAAAAGCAATGAAATCTATGTACAAAATAAAAAAGCTAGAGCGAAGTCCAGCAGAAATGCAAACGCACCTGTTCGCACTTTGTCTGACGAACATCGGGAGCAGCGTAGCACATGTCTTGGCATGTGAGAATGGCTTCTAGAAGCCGACAGGCCTCTAGAGCGGAGGTGGATGGCATGAAATCGTGCCGAGGAAATTCACTCTGCCAGGTCATTAGAGAGACAATATAGTTTTAGACAAGCAAAAGCATCTCTAGACAAATTTTAGACAAACACCACTTATCGGAACGATTTTAAGTAATACTACCCAAATATAAAATTCGTAAAGCCATGAAATTTTTGTGTCGTCAGATGCAAATATCCAACACTTCAAACAATTGGTAGGAGATGGGCCCGAAGAGCCCGGAAGGATAGTAGATAGATACCGTCTAATCGTTTTCGTCTGACCCACTTGTGAAAAACTCCGCAGCCTTGGTGGATCAAATAAATTATTGAAATTGAGCAAAATCCCCATTAATAAAGGTTTTTGACTATGTGGCCTTCTTTTTGTTGGAAATGAGGATATAGATAAAGAAAATAGACATTCGGAGCTGTTAACAAACTACCCCAACGACATAGTTTCTTGAAGAAAATGATTCTTTCTGACAAGCCCGGACGTTGCACCTCATAGAGTGAGAAAACACTAGACCAACTGACTATTTTGTAAGGTTAAATCGGCATACAATCGTTCGACTCCACATAGTTACCAGTTATTACTGAGTTTAAATTAACTGAGATCAAATAGCGGTAACGCCTCGGGTAAACAGTCAATTATCTTATGGATAGAGCTACGCTAGAATAAGAAGAGGATTTATGAAATTTGAAATGTCTCTCACAAGAGCCTAGGAGGATCTTGGCTTTTAGAATTGGCGCAGGATTAGTGAGAATGCAGAAAGAAGACTCGAAAGAAAAAAATTAAATTCAAAGGTTACCTCACTGAGGAGATTTAAAGTCTCTTGTTGGAGGGCCGATATAAAAAGGTTCCAGCTTAAGGACTGCAGTTCTGACAGAGTGGCGTAGACGGTGCATTTTTCTCCCAGAAGGTTCCTAAAGACCAATATTTGAAAAAGTGAAAAGGGCAAAGGGGAAGAAGGAATATGAGGTTGGACTCACATTATTACGGAAGAATAGAACTGGAGAATATTGTTGATCTTGTAAAGTAGGACAGCGCTGTGTTCCGTAACAAGAAGTTGTTCGAGATGTAACTGAACAAGTTGATGCAGAGTTAAAGTATTGATATACCTGAAGTGGATATGCCAGCCCATTAGTGATGTTGTTGAGGCAGTCGTGCATCAATTCGATCTCAACTGAAAGATGAACAAACAAAAACACGAATAGCTGATTGAAAAATCCAATGTAAACTCGTAAAAAGAACCGGTATGATAATGCAATGATTTTGCCGTGTAGGATCAGTATAATGACAGTGTAAATCATATTTAATAGGCACATTTCACGATGCAGTACAAATACGTACCCTTATCTGAAGTTAAAGACTTGAAATACTCCCTCTCAGAGGCACTTGCTTGATGAAGCCATGCCAGCATATCACCGGCATAACGAAGAGGATCATGAGATTGAAGTTCCATGGGTTTCGTTGCCACTGGCTCAAATCCAGACCCAGAATTCCAACCAACAGTTAGTGCATTGATGAAGGCTTCCGCAATCACCTTACGTCTTGCATTTGCGTACTCATCGAGTACATATCTAGGGTAATAGATAACGGGCCAAAAAGTTAGTGAGGTAAATAATAGGAGAACAAAGCCGGGATCTGTTTATTTAAAAAGCGACATTCGCGCAAGCCTGTTGTATGTATAAAAATCTCATTCAACCTCATAATGCTTACCTAGACAAAAAGAACCACAATATACTGAATATCTTTGAATGAAAAACCCTCCATAAAGGAAAGCTAACTCATAATACACAAAAAGGATATGCAGGGCAACCCAAAGGAGAAGATAGGAAACGCGACAGAGCCATATAACGACAAAGGAATGCTTTTGTAGAAACGATTCGGGATAATAAAAAAACAAAGGAAAATCCTATACAACGTTTGTGCTAAAATTGATCATTTAGACAATTTAAATATTAATTATATGGAAACGAAATAAAAATACTGGAACAAAAAATAATCAATGAAGACAAAATTCAACAGAAGCTGAAGCTCAACATCAGAGAAATCAATTGAGAAGTGTTTGAATATAAGTCGAAGAGACGCCAAATATAATGAAAAATAATTTCATACAGAAACCGGAAAATCGTCAAAAATCTCAGCTTGACGAGCAAAGTTGGAGGGCCTCTTTAGTCTACCGAATTATGCGAGACTTACCGCATGCAACATAAATCCGAAATAACGTATTTGGAAAAGAATCGACTTATACAAAAAAAGAGAAATTTACGTTTCGAATGCAGTGCGACCATTAAAAAGCGCATAAGCAGAAAAAAGGCATAAATTACTTAAAAAGAATGGGCCGGTCCTGAAGTACTTCAAGACACTTCCGCAATACAACTGAAATTTCGATCGCTTCAAAACACTGGGCGCTGACCTCCCCTAAATTTTTTGTCCCATTACATCGAAAAAGTACTTTTGACCCAGTTGTATATTTGTTCGTAGGCTTTGTCAACGAAGCACGCGGTTACTTTCACTATGTCCTTTCTGAAAGTTAATAATTAGGCTTAGAAATACTCACGCTAATATAGTTGTTGGGTATCGAATGGAGGTTTCGAATAAGCGCTGCGTTGTCCTCGCTCGCTGCAGTAATTGCAGAACACGATCAGAAACAGCCTGACTGGGTGGTTCGTTTAAAAAACCCCAGTCTTCCGGGCTGATGTAGAACGATTTTATAAATGCTGACGCTGCAATCTGCGCAAGATTAATTGACAACCTAACAAATAGGAAAAGGTTACAGTTACCTTCTGCTTTGGTTGAGGTTTGTCTCCATAACTATTTTCTCCATGCGTGATTTAGAGGCCTATGGATATAAAAGAGTTCAAATCTAACCTGTAGTTTAGAATTTATGGTTTCGCAACTTGTCAGCATCGCGTCCAATTCCGATGACAGATCATCCAAGTTCTAGAATTCAAAGAATAGAAAACAAGGATTTTACATGTTTAAAATCATCTATGTCGTGTAGGACACTATCGGCCAGCTGAAGGCGCTGTTTTTCGATGGAGGACCTTAGGTTTCGCCGATCGCGAACGGAATTGTTATGGTATATTTCCGATATAACTTTCAAGCTTTCCATGAAATTCTACGATGAAACAGTTGAACGTTAAATACCTCATCGTTTTGATAATCGCGATTAATTATATTGTAAACTTTGCTACCGAAAGGATTTTTATCTCGTGTGGAACTTTTAGAATCCATCTCTGGTGCTAACAACACGGTTTGATATGTGCGGGGTCGTTCTCAGGCTGTTCAAAGGTTTTACCTGAACTTTTCTTTACGCTCTTTTAATGGTTTCACAAGTAAAAACAAAAGTCAATTGTAACTTGCGACCAGCCGTCTTATGTTTTCACTGTTGTGCTTCATTACTTGCGCTCATTTTCCACAATCACTTTTTGACAATTGTGATGTACAATTTTCACTTTATTTTATTTCATAAAGGGGAGAAAATGTTCATGGAAGGACGGGTTGAGCATTACACACAAACAAGGCACTTAAACTTAGGATCTGGTATTTTTATGTCACCTTACTTACAGAGAAAGGCTTTCGAAATTAACCTCTTCCAAAGTGACCATACATTAATTCACTGTTGCTTACCAATTGTCTCATCGAAAAAGGCTAGCGCCGTTCGTACCTTTCATAATTTTGACCTTGCAGATATGGGCTTAATTAACAACTTTTTGGACTCATTGGATTGGCAGCATCTACTATTCTTCCTGTCTTCAAGTCAGGATCTCGTTCGGACGTAAATAATTATCGAGGCGTTCACAAAACCCCGGCTCTTGCAAAACTTCTTGAAAAAATTATTTTTAATCAAATTCTCGACTTTTGCTTAGAAAATAAGCTCTTAAGCGACTCACAATATGGTTTTCTACCTGGGAGATCATGCGAAGTGTGTCATTTAGATTTTCTTAACCTCGTCACTTCCCTTCGTAATGAGCAGTAGACAGTGGTTGTGATCTACTTCGACCTGAGCAAAACCTTTGACAAGGTACCGCACAAACGTGTTCTGGTGAAACTGGAAGCCCTCGGCATCCGGGCTCCTCTCCTTGACTTCATTGGTTCCTACTTTTCTAACCGCAGCCAGAAGGTCGTAGTAGGTAATAGCTACTCGACGCCTCAACCGATCACGAGTGGCGTTTCTCAAGGCACGGTTCTAGGTCCCCTTCTCTTTATTCTGTACATAAACGAAATTTCAACTTTACTCACAAATTCACAAACTTAGTTTACGCTGACGATCTCAAGTTCATTTATTCATTTTCTAAACACACTGCCAATAGTTGCGTGGATAAAATCAACACTGATCTACTTATGATCTCACGTTGGAGCTGTACTTGGCAGATGGAGTTTTCTTCATCCAAGAGTAGTTTTATGTGTTTTGGCCCCGCTAAGCTTCCTGGACCCATCGTATTTCAAAATAGTACACTTTTAGAACGATCAACCATAAAAGACTTAGGTCTAAGTTACACGAACAAGCTACCATTATCGCCTCATGCAGATCGAATTTCTGCGAAGGCTGCACAGATATGTGGTTTTATATCGCACAATTTCTTCCTTCCGGAAATAAAGTTAGACCTGTACCGCAGGTTTGTTCTTCCTATTCTAGAATACTGCTGTCCCCTCTTTTGGGCTGATGAACGCCTCTGACCGCAGTAAGATTGAAAAAAAGTTCAGAGGGTATTTACTCGAAGACTATTTTCTCTTCCTGGATCCAGTTTCTCTTATACGGATAGATGCCAGTTAGCAAACATTAAATTTCTGTGGGTTAGAAGACTGGAAGCCGGTCTCTGCTTCCTGTTTCGCGTTAACTCTAGCCCCAATCTCCCACGAATTAACGCTCTCACTCCGGTAGATCGACCCTATGCCACTCGTAATTCCTCCATGATCATTTCACCACCCCTTAGCTCCACAACTAACCGGTCTCAGTTTTTTGCCTCCAAATATGCTTTCATGTGGAATAATCTACCACTGCAAATTAGGTTGTCGTCCACATTAGCTATTTTCAAAACAAAGTTACGCAAACATTTAACTTCGGAAGATACAAAGTCCTTATTGTCTGTTTCCTTCCCTAACTCGCAACGTTTGGATTTCGAAAAGGGTCCTCCTGTTATTTGAGGCAGTTCCCTTGATATTATAATGGTCTCTTATTATATATCCATCATCCTCTGCAGAGTCAATCTTTGCATTTACTTTTTGCCCCCCCCTCATTTTAAACTAGCATCGCCAAGTCTTGACAACCTTGGTACTTTCCTCCGCTTTTGCAACCCCGACGATGGTCTCCAGGTTCAGTTGAGGATCAAGGCGGGTTCTGATGGTTTTGCCTCTTTTATTGGTGGACTATGCAGTCGGCAAGGTCACATCTCGATAATGATCTCATGACCTCTACTGTCCCCTCTTCGTTTTGACCCTGGTGTCCACAATGATTTCGTCCTCTCTCACCTCCACTGGTGGTTACAAACAATAGCTCTGACTGCTATATTTTCTCTCACACGACAAGGAGCGTTCCGAACCCTCATAAGTTGTCAGCAACATCACAGCATTATCCCATTGCATCTAGCTATTAATCTTTTAGTGAAGCAGTTTTTTTCTCCCATTTTTTTTAAATTGGCGGCTCGCTGAACTCCGCCTCCAATTTACCGTAGGAGTTATTTTTACTGCTTCTTTTCTAGTTCACCGTTTATGTTCAAGATTGTTGTCTATTGTTTTAAAAATGGCAAATCGTTCTGAATCGGATATGCCTACCATAATGTTAATTTCTGCTGTTAATATGGCTGCTCACATAGTGCAGCAATTATCCACTTTGTATTTATTTATACCGCGATACTAAGTTTAAATGACGGGGCTCTTTGGGCCTTAAATATACAATTTATTTATTATTTATTTATTTATTATTATCAGCTGTAAGAAGAAACAATTATATACAATGGAATTGGTACCACAAATGTCTTCTACCATTCTACAAGGATCTGATCAAGCATCAAATCAGGAGTCAAAAAAACAAGATGACGTCTCAAGGTTGTTTGTAATTTAAGTTAATTGGCTGGCGGAAATTCAATGGATCAAGATTGTACGTTGCAAACACAGTTACCATATTGAGGAAACAACGGAATACGGGCATCATGACGAAGAAGCGACAGTAAAATTTGCCAAAATCCCACCTTCTGAGGGTCTTACCGAAACTGCAGTAATAAGGGCAGGCCTTAAGGGCAGCAAAAATTTTAACGGGTAAAATGCCTGCTAATACTCGACGCACGCCCTTCCAATTTGGTTTAAAAATTTGACCTCTGAGAAATTTACTCATTTTGAGATTTCAGTCTACTGGCCACTCTTGCGGACTTTATTTACTAAGCTTTGGATTCTAGTCGACATACTTTTCATCCTTATACTATTCCCTAATAACAATTCGAACGCGAATCGGACGCGAATCGGACGCGAATCGGATCCGAGGATACGAATTTTCGGACGCGAATCGGATCCGAAAATTCGTATCTCGTTTTCCAACCGCACAGCGGAACCCCTTACTCCTTTGGTTGACGCCCATACTAGCTAAACGGTTAAAAACGATCCCCATTACATTCTAATCGAATAGTTATTAATGATAAGATGACTCTCGGAAGACTGAGTGAGCAATTAAAATATATTTTGCTTAAAAATATGCAAAGCGTAAGTGTACAAAAATAAATCTTATAAATTTCTCCTAATCAATTGTCCTGTGTTGATGGACCCGCCAATCCCTCAGCCGTTTCATAAGGTATCCACCCTGTAATGAAAAGACAATAAAATTAGTGATGGAGAGTAAACAATGCGCATGTGTTTATGTAGTAAATTTTTGTATAAAAGGTTGATAATTAAAAAATCTACGTACCGTCAGCACAGTGCCCCAGGGCTGCCTTTTAAGCCCCTTTTTCTGCAGTCGGTCATATGCCTTTTTGAAGGCATTTTTGAAAGCTCGTTCTAGCTGCAATTTGTCCGACTTTTGTGGAATATTCCAGAGATTGAAGACGTCTGCGGTGCACATGAATTAGTTAATATTGAAATATTTCTTACCCAAAAGAATTCCGTATAAAGGGGAGAGAAAAAAGGCCTATTTGTCATAGTGGCGATCGTAGAAAGTAAGCCGGTAGGTCACCTCATCGGCGAAGAGCGATGTGAAAAACGCGATCAGCAAAAATTGCTGACGCTATCGCCGCCAAGGGAGGCAAAATGTGTAACCTAGTAAGACGGTAATTAATGTCCAGAAAACCTACCAATTGCTGTCTATATGCCCTCTATGCGACGGCTTTGGTCAGGGCATCTACTTCGTCAAGGGCGATGCCGTGTGGCCACCACCTACACTTTCTAAGCCTGCAAAAGCGTTATTTCTTGCATTTGGCTTTGCGTTATCCATCGAAGACTTGCTTTGATGGCTGATCGGCTGGGTCTTCTTGTTTTATTACCACGTCGCCTCTTTTGTTTGCGCCGAATCCCGTCTAGAAAGATTATCTTTTGAAGGTAATGAGCTACAACCAAATAGGAAAAAAAGGGATGATGAATGCAAAAATAGTTCATAAACAATGGGCTCCATAATTCTACCTAAGATAGGCCAAAACCCGCGCTTATTTTTCTTATGTATAGGGAGCCCATCAATAGCTAAATAAGTTACAATAATATTGCCTATTAGACGCCTCAAAACTGCTCAGTTAACTGTTTCACAAGTACTAAATGATCGTACTCACCACTGCCCATTGCCGTCACCGTTGAAACATCACTTTTCCAAGCCAACAGCGTTCGTGCGTCTGCGAGAAGGTCAGAGGTCAGCCGTCTTATAATCTTCAGAAGACTGCTCTGGTGAATCAATGGCATATGCGAGCGTATTGCCCAAGAAATCATAGCCTCTTGAAACGTAGGTTCCTCTTCAATTGTAGGTGTGCTTGAAGAGTTGTTTGGTGCAATGTCAGATAAATCTGATGTCAAACTTGCATCCTCATCAACAGAGGAAATCTCTAAGTCATCATATGACGAACGAGAGGAAGAGGTCAGATGCCACGACGATTAAGATGAGTCGGACGGATACATTTCCCTCATATTCTCGGCAATTTGACGTAAATCATCCAGAAAACCTTTCTGGGCACGTCTTCTAAGTGTTTTCGTAGATACTGCTCTAAACATTCTGCAAAAAAAGCAAAAAAACGGTCAGTATAGACAGAACAGTGGTGCAGGCAGTTACGCGACCGCGTCGCAACACGACAGCGCAGGAAGTGGCATGGCACGGCGCGCGCGGGATTGACAGCTCAGTGCCCGATCGATTTGCCAATAACACTGCGTGCATTCTCTTGCGCCCTTAGCGACGCGTCATCGAGGTTCACTAGCAACCAATCAAATTCCAGATGCGATTAACGTACGACCGTTCGAGCCTCGAATCGTATTTCATTGCTATTAGGGTTTCAGAGCCTCACAGAAAAAATCCAAGCTTTTATCCCGTTTAAGCTTTTTAATTAAGATACAGCTTCTTCTACTTTTCCCACATTTTCTCCAAAACAGACTTAAAAAATTACGATAGCAATTTAAAGATTCATCTAAAAGCTCTTTTTCAGTTCATTTAAGGATTGCACAAATATTTGAATTATCATCGAAAATTAGGCTCGAGCGAGATAAGCCTATGGAGTCTCGGACACTAAGTGATGCCAATTCATCCCAATCTGTTGCTCAAATCTTCCACGTTCGGCCAACGGCTAAGCGTCTGAAGTTAACTCCACCCTTACTCGACTGAAATAAAAAATTCGTTACAGAGGATTTGGGCAAATCAGAAATGTTCAAGTCGTATTTTTGCCAACCACTTTACCACTGAAACTAGCCTCACTCCCTTAATTCCTCTGCTTTCAAATTCAAATTAACTTTTAACAAACCTTAATTTCTCGCCTTCACGTATTCAAAAAGAATTAGCTCACCTTAAAAATTCACATTCGGTTGGAACTGATAACATTCCAAACTCACTTATTTAACAGTTAAGGGATATTCCACCTTTACTAAGCAAAGTATTCTCAATATTTCTCGTAAATGGTTTCTTCCCCGATTATTGGTAAACTTCTATTATAATACCAGTTTTCAAATCTGGTTCCCGATCGGACATTCATAACTATCGCGGTGTTCATAAAATGCCCATTCTTGCTAAACTCTTCGAAAAACTAATTGCAAAACAAATCACGGATTTTTGCATAAGCAATCAAATTATAAACTTTTACCAACACGGCTTCTTACCGGACCGCTCTTGTGAAACCCGGCACATGTATTTTCTAAATCTAATAACCTCTCTTCGTAATGATCATCTTTCTGTAGTAGTTATCTATTTTGATCTTAGTAAGGCATTCGATAAGTGCCTCATGGACGACTTCTAGCTAAACTAGAAGCTAAAGGATTTCGAAGTCCCCTTACTGACACTATTATATTATTCTAGGTATAGATTTCTTTGGAATAACTTGCCAATTGAAATAAGGCCGTTAACTAGTCTATCTTCATTCAATCGAAGAATACACATTTATCTCAACATTGATTCTATTAACCTTTTATTTTCCTCATCTTTTCCCAGTAGCTTTCCCCATGACTCGGACAAAGGACCATCGGGAATTTAAGTGACCCTCTTGAAACTATATTTTCGCTGCCTCGAGTCACACATGAACTATGATGTCTACTTATATCACCAGTCATCCAAACGATGAAGTCATTCGGACGTACACCTTCGGTGGTGTACAGTCTTAAATGCTGCCATTTCGTTGGATACTCTCCATCAGCAGAATTCAATTATGGATGCTAAGATGCTGAGGACTTAAGTTCATTGACGCATTTTCGTGAGATTTTGTTTCATACGCCTAAGTGATCAAGAATGCATCTTCTCGACCTTTCATTTTGTCATTCGGAATTTTTACTGCAGAATTACTGTACTCTACCACCTGACCTAATTTTCCTATGCAGTTTTTTTTCTCCTACCCTCTATTCGAAAATGGAGGCCAATTAAACTCTGCCGCCATGTTTAAGGTGGGATTTTTTTTCACTGCCTATTTTTCTAGTTCACTATCAATTACAATATATAACTTACTGTTTACAAAACAAGACAAGTTCTGCCTACATTATTAAGTATTTGTACATTTTATCTGCGCACATTGTCATGATTTATTTCGTTACTAATGCTTGTTTAGACAGTGCCTTGCCAGCACTGACTAAATTTAAATTCGAAAAATTCTTAATTTTAAATTCCTTTAGTGCTTTGAAGAAAGCAATCTCCCGGAATAAGGAAAGTTTGTATTCATCGCCCCGATCTATAAAGGAGGTTCACGACTGGACTGTGAAAATTATCACCCTGTCAGTTCAACTTGCATAGGTAACAATAGGAAAATAATGGAGCGTATTATCAAAAAGCATTTAATGCGCTATCTGGAGAACCACCAAATCTTATGTGATGTCCAACACGGCTTCCATTCAGTACCTTAATTTTTCATGACTGCCCGTCAGTTGCACGAGAAATGGACAAAGGCCACAGATAAAGTCTATCGAGTATTTTTTCATATTTTCAGATTTCAAGAAGGCCTTTGAGTGCGTACCCCGCGGGCTCCTTTTACAGAAGATTTGAGACGTAGGAATTCGAGGAATCCTTTTCAATTGGATCAAGAGTTTATTGTCTTTCAGAGTACAGGGATTTTTTGTTGGAAGCTCTAGCTCGGAATGGGCAAAAGTAAAAAAATTGTGTTCTGTATGGTTCTGTTTTGGGTCCATACTCTTCCTAATCTACATGAAAGACTGTCATAATGACCTACCTTGTAAAGCTGTCATGTTTGCAGATGACATAAAAATATGGACTGACGTCAGCTGCACTAATGATGTAAAAAAGTTAGAGTCGAATATCGACAAACTAAGTCCCTGGTCGGCTAGGTGGTTTCTTAAGGTTAATCTACCCAAGTGTGTGATCCTACACATAAGCACCGGTCGAAAAATTTTTGGAACCACCAGTACTTTATAAATGGAACTGCATTTAAAGAGGTGGAAACGCATAAAGACAACTGCGAATTTTATGCCCTCAGAAAACTTTAAAAAAACAGTCCAGAAGGCAACATGTACACTGCATTGGGTCAGACGTGCTTTTATAATATTTCCCCTGATCTCTTCAGAAAAATCTTTGGCGTCTTCGTGAGACCAAATTTAGATTACGGAATTCCTTCCTGTACACCGTAGATGAAGAAAGATTTTGACCTCCTCAAATAGGTGCAATGGAGAGCAACAGAGACGGTCGACGGTCTTAAGGCTTTACCGTACCAGGACAGATTGAAAAAACTTGGCTTATTTCCTATTTCCTTCAGGCAATTATTTTATTTTATTTATTTATTGCCAGTTTACAGGCAAGGTCAAAAAAAATATATACATTAGAGGGTCAAGCTGACAGTGAAATAAACTCCTGATCGTTGTTTCAGGTGTTTTCAGGAGAAAAAACTGCAGCTTATTGAGTAATTAAATTTCAGGACAGGGACGGATTAACACAGGTGCCCGGTGAAGAACTTCTCCATTCAGTGTTACGGATCCGGTATTCTGCACCAGTAGGTATGTCGGCGAGCGGCTGTTCACTGTCGACTGAGAAATAAGCCGATTGAGGCCTCCTGAGCCAGCAATATTGCCCTCAGCACGAAGACCGGCACAGGATTCAGAGTCCGTGAACGCCATCAGAAGCGAAGAGAGCTTCCACAGAGTCAGCACCCAAATGTTTTTGAAGGTGTCCTGAATGTAGAAAACTAGTGACGTTTCCGTAAACAAGGGATAGCTTTGCTGAATTTTGATACTTATAGGTAGCTTATTCCAGATTGCTATAGCGTTTACCGAAAAAACTGTCGGTATCTAACTGTGCGTGCCAAAGGAAGAAATAAAAATACATCTCGATGACTGGTGCGCCGAGAGTGGTCGAGGTGCCTCAGAGATGTAAAGGGGTTAAATGTACGACTGTTTAGAAGTTTAAACAGTAAAAATAGTCCCTTCTGTAATCTGCGAAGCCACAGCGGGTCAAGGCTTGTAAGCTCACAGCGTTGTTGGTAGGACAGGTTTCGGTGATCTGAATAGAAAACTCTTTTTGTAAAGAAGTGTTGGACTGATTCTATCTTCTTTCGTTCACTAGCATGCAGAAGGCTAAGTAGAAACGAGCAGTATTCTAGACTAAGCCTGACATACATTTTATAGAGGCTGATTCTAATTTTGACGGTTTTAAAATTTCTGAGAATAAACCCAGTAGTTTGGCGTGCTTTCGAGACAATCAGGGCACAGTGCTCTGATAGATTAAAACAACTAGAATATGATATTCCCAGATGCTTTATAACTCCGGGCACATTTAGATCATGACCGTCTATGCTTAGGTGGGGCTGATGGTTGTCATCAATAACCATAACGGAGCACTTTTGCCAAGAATGTGAGAGGCGCCATGTGCGACACCACTGAGCGAAGGCCTGAAGATCATTTTTTAAGAGCTCAAGCACGATGTTGTGATCAACCGGTTTATATGGTGTAGCCTGCTCTGGAAATTCCGGATAATCCGGGGCCATGATTCCTCCCTGAGATCGCAGGATTTCTTCGAGTTTGCCTGCACAACTCATCTGCGCGGTCATCCTTACAAGGTCAATGGTGGATGCACGCGATTGAACCTCAGTAAGTTTTTATTCAGCCAACGAGTGGTACGACCTTGAAACTCGTTACCAATTGAGACGGTTACCGCCGCCAGCATTTCCGGTTTTAAAAAAGGCTTTATGGCATAATATTTGACTGAAGACGACTCTCACAACATGATTACTTAAAAGCAGCCTTTTTAAATCTTGCAGGCTCTACTTTTTTTCCACACTGTTTCGCCTTTAAGCGTGAAAACGCATTCGAATTTATGTTACGCTTTGACTCAAGAACATTTTACATGTTCACAATGTTCTATTGACTGTACATATGCAACGATGAGTTTACATTAATAGGGTCATAAAGGGCAATGTATGTAACCCTTCAAAATATACATTAATAAAAAATAGATATCTGCCTAAATTTGCTTTTCTGCATCAAAATCCGCGATATCGATGACCTTGAGCAGATTTAGGCAAAAAATTAGAAAGCTCATGGAGGCCGACAGCTACACCTCCGATCGCAATTAATGGAACTGCAAATTCAATATGAAATGGGATGACAGACAATTCAGGGAGTTGTATCGGCTGCTCACCACATGGCGCAGGAATTGATGCTAAAGATGACCTGACGAAATTATTGCATGCTAGATGTGTCGTACTCACGGTAGTTTTATTTATACGGGGTTACGGATTAGGTGACGTGCGCCACCACTTCAGCTAGCGAGCATCTCCTGCTGACAGTCGGCTGATGCGACTGGGTAGACAGTGGGTGAGCTAAGAAAGTTACCAATGTCACTACGATGTAGGCGAATAACCGGTCAGTATGTCAATTAATGGATATGTCTACGGTCTACGTCTACGGTCTACGTCTACGGTCTACGTCGACTCTACCTCCAGAATCATTTATCTTGGATCTACCAATGGTCGTTACAGAAGCTCCCTCCTGAGCGAGCGTCTTCTGGGCCCCCGGTGGGGAACGCTGCTATGGCTGTTGAAACGGACATTGACTGGACTTCCTCGTTGGGAGAAGCATCCACTGTTGAGGCTGGAGACCACCTCAAAACCTCGCTGGTTGCGGTTCTTAAACTGGAGCAAGAGCTGGACTTCCTGAATCTTAATAGTCTAATCGGCGAGGAGTGTAAAAATGAAGCCGGGGGCTTTGATGAAGAACCTGGCAAAGAAATTCTCGAAGACAACGATTTCTATAAAATGACCTTAGAGGAAAGTCCTGAACGTCCCTTCGAGGCTGAGATCTTGGCACCTTGTAAGGTTTGCAATGCCACTGGCCAGGCGCTCTGTTGGCACAAAGTCAATGATGGGTTCCATTTCTTCTTCCAGGTTAGTACCATTTAGCTCTTCCTTTATTCTCAGCCCGGCTTCCCCCCAATCGTTCACAAATGCTGTTGTCCACATCCTCCTGCTTAATGTGCTTGACTTAGACGAGAATCCTGAGCAGAAACAGTATCCTATGAGTAATAATCCTACCAAGTTTGCGATCCCCGTGATTGGGATTACTATGGGGTTCCTGGGTACTCGTATTATTTGACTGAAGTATCGCGCTGGTTGACATTTTGCCTTTAAACTGTATGGCTAAAGACATGTCAGGCTTGCAATCTTAGTACCTATATTTCGTTAAATGCACAGTCAATGACCGATCTCATGCAATGTTAACCAAAATTCTAAAATACGTTTACGATCAGGAAGAATTGGATAGCGTTGTTGTTGTGTTAACTAATATGCAGCCTATTGCGAATCTATTTCAACTACGTCAAAATGTCAGCTTTTGAATTCACGTCTCGTTGCTCAACATCGCCGGGAAGATCATCGCCCATATCCTTCTCAATCGCCTTAACGGTCACCTAGAGCAGGGCCTGCTCCCGGAAAGCCAATGTGGCTTCCGCCGACACCGCGGAACAACCGATATGATCTTTGCCGCCCGCCAGCTACAAGAGAAACGTCAGGAGATGCGAACTCACCTATACACTACCTTCCTGGATCTAACGAAAGCCTTTGACACGGTGAATCGTGACGGACTGTGAGAGAGTCATGCAGAAATTAGGTTGTCCTGAGCGGTTCACGCACATGGTGCGTCAGCTTCATGACGGGATGACGGCGCGCGTCACTGACAACGGGACGGTATCCGAAGCATTCGCAGTGACCAACGGAGTGAAGCAGAGCTGCGTACTGGCCCCCACCCTCTTCAGTCTCATGTTCTCGGCTACGCTGATGGACGCCTACCGTGATGATCAGCCTGGTATCCGCATCGCCTACAGAACTGACGGGCACCTTCTCAACAGTCGGCGTATGCAGGCTTCAACGCGCGTGTCTACGACTACAGTCCATGACTTGCTCTTCGCGGACGACTGCGTCCTTAAAACTTTGACGGAGGAGGACATGCAAAGGAGCATGGACCTCTTCGCCGAAGGCTGCGCCGATTTCGGATTAACAATCAGTACAGCCAAAACGGTTGTCATGCACCAGCCGCCACCCAGCGCGGAATACGATGCTCCTTGAATCAATGTCAACGGTGCTCAGCTCAAAAACGTGGAAAACTTCACTTATCTAGGAAGCACGATGTCTCGCAATACGAGAATCGATGACGAGGTTGCCCAACGGATCTCCGAAGCTAGTCAGGCCTTCGGCCGGCTGCAGGCCTCCGTGTGGAATCGCCACGGTATTCACCTGAACACCAAACTGAAGATGTCCAAGGCCGTCGTCTTGACGACACTCCTTTACGGAGCGGAAACCTGGACCGTCTACTCGAACCAAGCCAGGAAGCTGAATCACTTTCATCTCAGCTGCTTCCGCAGAATACTGAAGCTTAGATGGCCAAACAGGATCCCGGACACGGAAGTCCTGGAGCGGACCGGAATCCTCAGCATCCATGCCATGCTGAGGCAAGTGTAACTGCGATGGAGCGGCCACCTGGTAAGAATGGACGACGAGCGTCTACCCAAACGACTTTTCTACGGAGATGTCGCTACGGGTTCTCGCTGGCAGGGAGGTCAAAAACGACGCTACAAGGACACTTTGAAGAAATCGCTGAAGCAACTGCAAATCAAATCGGCGACCTGGGAGGACCTCGCCCAGGATAGACCAGCATGGAGAAGATCAGTGAAGACTGGTTCAGCAATCTATGAGGCCAACTGGATCACCACCGCCAAGGCCAAAAGAGCGGCACGAAAGTCAGCAGCGCCCCGGACTAACACCGCCAATGCCCAGGCCCTGCCAACATGCCCGCGCTGTTAACGCATCTTCCGCGCGCGAATCGGACTAGTTGGACATCTTCGGACGCAATGCACCAACAATCCGACAATTCCAATTTCTACGTCAAATTCTGCCAACCCTCCATCTGACTCCCCACCCTCACTCCTGGCATCAATTCCATTACTCCCACCATCATAGAGACCACATCCATCTACTCATCGCCTGTTACCCCACCACCGCAACCACCACCGCCTTCGCCTTCACTACCACCACCACCACCATCAGCGATGGGGAATCTCTCATAAGTTGTACTCAATGCGACCGCACATTCACCTCACGCATCGGCCTGGTCGGTCACTTGCGAATACATCGTACAGAGACTGGTGAGCCAGTGCCTGAAGCACCATCACACAGCAGAGATCGTCGCCTCCACTGCCCACACTGTCCTCGCGCATTCACTCATCGCATGGGCCTATTCGGTCACATGCGCATCCATGACAGTGGAATTCACCACAATGCCAACAACACCGATACACCATGCACACCCTCCACTCCTGCCGTTTAAAGCGCCCCTGCCACCCCCACTAACATGAATGAAATCGCCCCAGCCTCTATCGATTTCTCCTGCCCACACTGCGCCCGCAACTTCAACTCACGCATCGGCCTGGTCAGTCACCTGCGAATCTATCGCACGGAGGCTGATGAACCAGTGCCTGGGGCTCCGACATACAGTCGACGTGCCCTCGTTCACTGTTCTCACTGCTCCCGCACATTTACACACCACATGGGCCTATTAGGACACATGCAACTCCACGACAACCTCCGGTAAATACCCAGAGGCTAAGCTACATCAGCGCATACTACCTACACCAATAAATCGAAAACACCCTCACAATCACCATTTACCAGAGTACATCACGGTTTCCTAGAAACCGTGGCTGGGAAGTCTGCCAATCTGACGCTTCCACCAGACCACGCCGTCGGATCAGTAAATGTGCTGTGTGTGTCGAGTGGCTGACCAGTGGACTGGAAGTCAGATGGCGATGGCTGCTCCATATCCCCTGAGTTAGTGAATCCTGGTGTGTGCGTTATGGGGGCCAGATCCTGCTGTGGCGCGCGAAGACGGGTACGCCGATCCGTCAGCCAATGCGCCCACTCCCACATCATCAACTGACCGGCTCGGACAGTGTCTGATGGTGGGGTTGGGGAGAGAGTGAGGTCGAAAGCTCAGCGCATGTTCCTCACTATAAACAATCTGACGCGCTTAAAACTATCACGGTGCGCTAAAAGCCGTGGCTTGGAAGGTTGCCAACTGACGGGATAACTCGGAACGCGTGGTCAGCCCAATGTATGTTTTGTGTGGAGTGGCTGACTTGCGGACTGAGAGTCAGGCTGCAATGGATCCTTCTTAATGTGGTCTTTATGGCACTCCCACTCTGTGCGATCCGCGCCAGGTGTGGTGGTACGCCCAGGGGCGGCTCCGGCCGCGCCAGCCACCTGCGACCTCTCTCATCTCCGGTCTTCTTGTCTGTGTCGTAAAACCGGGCTCACGTGGGGAAGGACAAGAGTGTGCGCTAACGTTAACCGCCGTGGTTGGAAGGTTTCCAACTGACAATTACACTCAGACCTCGCAGTTATTCCAATGTGTGTTGTGTGGAGTGGCTGACTGGTGGTCTGAGAGTCAGGCTGTGATGGCTCCTTCTTAACGTGACCTCTGGCTATCTCACACATGTGAGATGTACACCGTTCAACCCCCTGTTGTGTGAAATTCTGGTGCTTGTGTTTGGGGGGCCAGGTCGTGTACGTAGTACACGTAGACGAGGTCACCAGCAGCTGCGCCCGCTTCCGCATCAGACAACTGACCGGCTCGGAGAGTGGTCTGATTGTGGGGGTGGGGGAGAGAGTGAGGTCGAGAGCTCAGCGTATTTTCCTCACTATTAACAATCTGACGCGCTTGAACCTATCACGGTGCGCTAAAAGCCGTGGCTTGGAAGGATGCCAACTGACGGGATAACTCGGACCGCGTGGTCAGCCCAATGTGTGTTTTGTGTGGAGTGGCTGACTGGCGGACTGAGAGTCAGGTTGTAATGGCTCCTTCTTAATGTGGCCTTTATGGCACTCCCACTCCGTGGGATCCGAGTCAGGTGTGGTGGCACGCCCAGGGGCGGCTCCGGCCGCGCCAGCCACCTGCACCCTCTCCCATCTCCGGTCTTCTTGACTCTGTCTTGACACCGGGCTCAGGTGGGGGAGGAGGAGAGAGTGCGGTAGCTGCAGCGCAAGGCTACTTTCACTTAAAACTAATTCACGCGAAATTCACAATCCCTGCACCACCTGGTGTGGAGCATACGGTGGACCTCGTCAAAATCGACGGTCGAACTGCCATGTCTACGGTATATGTTAAACATATAAGTGTATTGATAATTAATGATTTTTAAATTTTCATAACACAGGGGGAGATGACAGTATATCTCAAGGAAGATTGGATGTAAGGAAATATTATTTTCTTCAACGTTGTTGTGGAATGGTGGAATAACCTAAACGAGGGGATCGTAATGTCTCAATCTGTGGAGACACTTATGCATTGGCTTGACCTTATTTTGCTTCAGCACCACGTGGGCTATGTGACTAACCAACTTGAAGACACCAGTGTACTTTGTGCCATGTGTGCGATCAATTGAAAGCAATTTCATTACATTGTTTATAATTCTTGAGATTTTTATATGATATAAGAAGTTCAAAGGCACAATCCTACTTTTTCTCTAAATAACTGAAAAATGAACTGATCATGATCTTCAATACGTAGTGATGTTCGTAAGTGACATAATTACTTTGCCACCCAATAGGAATGGATAGACATGCAATTGTAGGTTTGCAAGCAGTTTGGTAGTGATGGGCTTTATTTCCGAAAGCATGAGCAATTAATTTAATGTAGTAGGACATTGCATTAAATGAACAGAAATAGAGCTAGTAGTATTATAGCAATAAGAACTAGTTTGCATATGCGACACAAGTAAATCGATCGGGTGATATTAAAAGATCAATATACTAGTTCGTTATCTGAACATCTAAGGATTGCAGAGATTTTTGAATTAGCCTCTAAGATTCGGCTTGCACGGGACAGACAGAGGGAATCATGCGCACTCAGCGAGCCAAACTCTGTAAAATCTGTTGCTCAACTGTTCCGCCGTCGATCCTGCTCAAAATGAGGTTATCAAATACCTCCATTACTTAATGAAACTAAGAAATTCACTCTCGAAGACTCTGAGAAGGCAGAAGTGTTTAGTGCATTCTTTGCAAATCATCTTACGATGGAATTTGAACCGGTTCCGACGTTTCAGGCATCCTCATATAATGTTATCAGTACCATTGATTTCTCCATAGAACTAATTCATAAGCAAATAATGCGTCTGAAAAACTCGCACTCTTCGGGGACTGACGGTATTCCAAACTCAGTTATTAAGAGAGTGCCGAGCTTTCCCCGATTGCTAAGCCATGTATTCTCAATTTATCTTTTAAACGGATTCATTCCTGACTCATGGAAGACATCTATTATTCTTCCTGTCTTCAAGTCGGGATCTCGTTCGGACGTAAATAATTATCGAGGCGTTCGTAAAACCCCGGCTCTAGCAAAACTTCTTGAAAAAATTATTTTTAATCAAATTCTCGACTTTTGTTTAGAAAATAAGCTCTTAATTGACTCGCAATATGGTTTTCTACCTGGGAGATCATGCGAAGTGTGTCATTTAGCTTTTCTTAACCTCGTCAATTCCCTTCGTAATGAGCAGCAGTCAGTGGTTGTGATCTACTTTGACCTGAGCAAAACCTTTGACAAGGTACCGCACAGACGTCTTCTGGTGAAATTGGAAGCCCTCGGCATCCGGGCTCCTCTCCTTGACTTCATTGGTTCCTACTTGTCTAACCGCAGCCAGAAGGTCTTAGTTGGTAATAGCAACTCAACGCCTCAACCGATCACGAGTGGCGTTTTTCAAGGCACGCTTCTAGGTCCCCTTCTCTTTATTCTGTACATAAACGAAATTTCAGCTTTACTCACAAATTCACAAAATTTCGTTTACGCTGATGATCTCAAGTGCATTTATTCATTTTCTAAAGACACTGCTAATAGTTGCGTGGATAAAATCAACACTGATCTACTTATGCTCTCACGTTGGAGCTGTACTTGGCAGATGGAGTTTTCTTCATCCAAGAGTAGTTTTATGTGTTTTGGCATCGCTAAGCTTCCTGGACCCCTCGTATTTCAAAATAGTACACTTTTAGAACGATCAACCATAAAAGACTTAGGTCTAAGTTACACGAATAAGCTAGCATTATCGCCTCATGCAGATCGAATTTCTGCAAAGGCTGCACAGATATGTGGTTTTATATCGCATAATTTCTTACTTCCTGAAATAAAGTTAGACCTGTACCGCAGGTTTGTTCTTCCTATTCTAGAATACTGCTGTCCCCTCTTTGGGCTGATGAACGCCTCTGACCGCAGTAAGATTGAAAAAGTTCAGAGGGTTTTTACTCGAAGACTATTTTCTCTTCCTGGATCCAGTATCTCTTATACGGACAGATGCCAGTTAGCAAACATTAAATTTCTGTGGGTTAGAAGACTGGAAGCCGGTCTCTGCTTCCTGTTTCGCGTTAACTCTAGCCCAAATCTCCCACGAATTAACGCTCTCACTCCGGTAGATCGACCCTATGCCACTCGCAATTCCTCCATGATCATTTCACCACCCCTTAGCTCCACAACTAACCGGTCTCAGTTTTTTGCCTCCAAATATGCTTTCATCTGGAATAATCTTCCCCTGAAAATTAGGTTGTCGTCCACATTAGCTATTTTCAAAACAAAGTTACGCAAACATTTAACTTCGGAAGATACAAAGTCCTTATTGTCTGTTTCCTTCCCTAACTCGCAACGTTTGGATTTCGAAAAGGGTCCTCCTGGTATTTGAGGCAGCTCCCTTGATATTATATTGGTCTCTTATTATATGTCCGTCATCCTCTGCAGAGTCAATCTTTGCATTCAATTTTTGCCCCCTCCTTTTTCACTAGCATCGCCAAGTCTTGACAACCTTGGTACTTTCCTCCGCTTTTGCAACCCCGACGATGGTCTCCAGGTTCAGTTGAGGATCAAGGCGGGTTCTGATGGTTTTGCCTCTTTTATTGGTGGACTATGCAGTCGGCAAGGTCACATCTCGATAATGATCTCATGACCTCTAATGTCCCCTCTTCGTTTTGACCTTGGTGTCCACGATGATTTCGTCCTCTCTCACCTCCACTGGTGGTTACAAACAATAGCTCTGACTGCTATATTTTCTCTCACACGACAAGGAGCGTTCCGAACCCTCATACGTTGTCAGCAACATCACAGCATTATCCCATTGCATCTAGCTATTAATCTTTTAGTGAAGCAGTTTTTTCTCCCATTTTTTTTTAAATTGGCGGCTCGCTGAACTCCGCCTCCGATTTGACCGTAGGAGTTTTTTTACTGCTTCTTTTCTAGTTCACCGTTTATGTTAAAGATTGTTGACTATTGTTTTAAAAATGGCAAATCGTTCTGAATCAGATATGCGTACCATATTGTTCATTTCTGCTGTTAATATGGCTGCTCACATAGTGCAGCAATTATCCACTTTGTATTTATTTATACCGCGATACTAAGTTTGAATTAACGGGGCTCTCTGGGCCTTAAATATACAATTTATTTATTATTTATTTATTTATTTATTATAGTGCCCACTGCTATACTAGTTTTTTGCATTCAGAACAGTTTCCAAGAATTATGGGCGCCGACACTGTTGAATCTGTTTTCCTGTTCGACGGAGTGCGCGGCGTCTGAATCAGATCCCAGGTGTTACCTTGAGGGATACGGCACCGTCTCTGCAGCCTGCACCCGGTGACTTCTTCGGCAGACAGTGAGCAACCGTCCATGGATGCAGTCTTGCCTGGGGCAGAATCCTGGTTCCTAACAAAAACAGAGAGACTGCAAACAGACTGCACTTTTGTTAGCCCTTCCTTGAGCTGACCTGCTTTCATCCTTAAAGGCGGCAGTTTTTTCTCCGGAATAACATAAAGATAGGAAAAAACCCTTACAATGATATATATTCAGGAGTTTTTTTCACTGCCAGCCTGATCACCACTGAATATTTCATCTGACAATGCCTGTAAACCAGCATTAAATACAACTCTTATTATTATTATTTTTATTATTAAAAGTCAATTTATACTACCTACTTTCGATTTCCTTCTTCAACTACCCGAGGAAACGTTCAAAAAAATAGAACAAGTTCGTCATACATGACCTACCTCTGTGGAATCCATGCTGCTCTTCGGCTTGTAGTTTATGCATCGAAATGCATGGACAGCGGTTCGGCTAGTTCCGCAGCGAGCGCCTTCAGTAATGTGAGCGGTATGTCCTGTGGACTCGGGGATTTTGACACATTTATCACCAAAAATCTTTTAAAGCAGTCACTATCAAAAGATGGGATCTTCCTCGGAGTCATGGTCGGGAGGATTAAATGCGTGTTCACTCGTAAAGTTGAATTTTAAAAACATTCCGAAGGGTGTTCAGAATTTGCTCCATCCTCACTCATCTCTAGGTTTTCACTAGCCTTCAGTAGAGAAAAGGGGTCTCCGTTTCGCGTGCTCTTTCTTATATAACCCTAAAACCATTTGAAATTTTTCACTTCATAGTTCAATAGTTCTTTTTCACTATCCTGCCTTGCTCTGTGGATAAGTCAGGTGATTTCGTTCTTCTGCGCTTTGCATGCATTTATGAACTCAGAGTTTAAAAAGAGCGAGAGATTTTGTCATCAACATCTGCTTTTAGTTACTTTTATTTTCATTGATTGAGACAACCACTGGGGTCTGTTATGCAGCCTCCTCAGTTCCGTTTATTAATTAAGGGGAAAGCTAGGCAAATGCCTTTGAAATCCCTATTAGGTTGAAGGTGGTTAAGAAAACTTTTCGATACATATAGAACATTCAAAAAGAGATGGTTTACATATTGTATGCGAAAAACAAGCAGCCATGGACTAATAGAAAAGAGTACGTATAACAGACTACTGACACATTAAGAGTAGCATACATGCATTTAAATGTTGGTTAGCAAGCAGTCGGTGAGTGAGAGGGTTGATGAAACTAAGCATATGCGAGGAGTTTGCTATAAAATGTTCGTAAAAAGGGAACTGAAACATAGAAAGCAGTATCGTAGCAATAAGAAATCGTTCAAGTGAATGAAGATTTAATTGGTTGTGTAGCTTCCTATTAAAGCCCACTTCGGAAGCAAAAAACGGAATCTAGGGGAAGTTCATTTCAGGCTTTGACCACTCTGTTGGAGAAAAAGGACTTTTGTGTGTCCAGTCTGGCCCCAGTCACACACAGATTAAATGGATGACCTCCCGAGTGCGTGGTGGTTATTAATTCGAAAAAGACTCCAGGTGTTCATAAAATGCCCTCTCTTGCTAAACTTTTCGAAAAACTAATTGCCAAACAAATCACGGATTTTTGCATAAGCAATCAAATTATAAACTTTTCCCAATACGGCTTCTTACCGGACCGCTCTCGTGAAACCTGCCACATGTCTTTTCTAAAGCTTCTAACCTCTCTTCGTAATGATCATCTCTCTGTGGTAGTTATCTATTTTTGATCTTAGTAAGGCATTCGATAAAGTGCCTCATAAATGACTTCGAGCTAAACTAGAAGCTATAGGATTTCGTAGTCCCCTTACTGACTTTATTAGATCATACCTAAATGATCGAAAACAAAAAGTTTTAGTAGGGTCCTCATACTCAAGTGCTACCCCGATTGTTAGTGGTGTCCTTCAAGGTACCGTATTAGGTCCTTTGTTGTTCTTACTGTATATAAATGATATTTCATCGATAGTTAAACATTCTAAATCTTTTATTTATGCTGATGACCTCAAATGCGTGTATTCCTACTCTAACTCTACGACCAAACGGTGCCTAGAACAAAATTCATTCAGACTTAGACGCTCTTTCGGCCTGGAGCTCCACATGGCTAATGGAGTTCTTACGTACTATGTGTCGCTACATGAGCTTAGGGCCTGTAAGGCTGCCGCAACCTCTTATTTTTGAAGGTTACCCTATGATTGATCGTTCCTCCATCAAGGACTTGGGCTTCAGCTACACCAATAAATTAGATCTTTCGCCTCATGCCGATAGAATTACGGCCAAAGCTGCTCAGATTTGCGGCTTTATTTCTTATAATTTCTACCTTCCTGAAATTAAATTAAAACTTTATCGTATGTTTGTACTTCCCATTCTTGAATTTTGCTGTCCTTTCTTCGGTTAAATGAACGAATCTAGCCGTTCAAAATTTGAAAATGTCCAAAGACATTTCACAAAAAAAACTCCTATTTCCGACTCTTTCAACTACTTCCTACTCAACAAGATGCCAGATAATGAAGCTAAAATTTCTTTGGGTCAGGAGACTTGAAGCAGGCTTTTGTCTCCTTTTCGGACTCAATAATAGTTCAACTCTCCCCAAGCTTTCTGTCACTACCCCCGTTAGTCTTCCTTATAACCTAAGAAATTCTGCACTAATTATACCTCCCCCTGCATCAGTATCAGTATATTTGAGGGAGATGTAGGTGAGTCACCTTTGAATTCCCTATTTGTACATGCAAGTTGTGGTATCAAAAAAATAGTATCTCGATATGTTGGCGAGGCCAACATAGTGGAACATAGTTGAAAAAGAGCAGACAGTGAAAAAAACTCCCGCTGATATTTAGGAGAAAAAACTGTCACCCTTGGTAGGGGGTCCAACGGGGGGCATTTCGGAGGTCACATGAATCAGCCAGATTATCCCTTGCTGATTGCAGAGTCCGTTGAGGGATTTCAAAGGCGGAAATATATGTCCAGATCATCCTCGGTCCATTGCGGTTCGAACCAAGGGAGAACGTTCATACACCTCATGGACGACGGTCGCCAGGTCCAGCTGATGCGAACACTCACGGTGTCACCAAGGTGTGCAAATAAGTTAAACAGCGAAGACCTCGAGGACCCCAGCATGGGAATAATGGGAGAATGCAAGCCCTCGAACGAAAATAACAAACATAAAGAAAATGTTACTCAAATATAGCTAGTCGTATCATAAATGCCTTATTTTCTGACGTTACACTTGCAGCTTTCAGTTAGTGTTGTAGCTCGCACCATTATATCGATCTAACTTTCGCTTAAAAACCTCCAAGGAGTCCGACATAACAACATCCAGAGGAAGGCTATTCCAAGCTTCGACTACTATTTTGGAGAAGAAGTACTTCCGAGTGTCTAGCCTTGCTCCAGTCACACGTAATTTGAGAGGATGACCTCTCAAGTTCGTTGTTTTTGATAACTCGAAGAAATCCCCTGGGACGAGACAACAGTCCTGGACATGTAGTATGCTGAATGTTAGTATCAGATCCCCCCCGAAGCTGTCTATAGTGCAAGGGAAAGAGATGTAGACTCGATAGCCGTGTTTCATAAGGCTGTGAGCCATGCCCAAGGACAAGTTTGGTTGCTCGCCTTTGGACCTTTTCGAATTTGTTGATGTCCTTCGCCGCCCAGGGTCTCCAAGCTTGGATAGCGGACTCCAACTGTGGCCGCACGAATGTTCCAAAGACTTTAGCGAAGCAGTCGGTAGTGAAGGCTGCAATGCCACCCAATGCGAGCGAAGATTACGATCTTTGTCTCTCGCTGGCATTTCACGCTGCAGCTGACTTAAATCTGAAGTACTGCTTGATTGCAGGTGACTTCAATCTTCCTGAAGTTCACTGGTTTCCAACTTCCGGTCCTGAAAAGTTCGAAGACCTACTTGAGGCCATAGATATAGGCATGTGGGACCAGGTAGTTTATTTTCCCACCCGAGGATCAAACATACTTGATCTTATTTTTGTAGAGGTTGTCAGCCATCGTCAGTGTCACCTTAAGATCCACTTGGGAATTCTGATCATACTATATTTCTTTCTACACTAGAACTAGATGCTGAGGAAACGTTTTCCAAAAATATAGCTTTTTCCGTGATTTCAGATCAGCAAATATGAGGGAATTGCTAACACACCTAAATTCCCACGACGGGACTAACTTCTTTGTATGTTCGGATGTGAATGTTTGTACTGATACTTTTTACAAAGTTCTAGGTCCACTCATTTCTCGTTTTGTTCCCCCTAGGAAAATAATTAATGTAAAGGATGAAGTCTACCTCCCTTTATCATTCCGCCGTAGACTGCGTAGACTCTCCCGTCGTTTTCATCTACAAAACGACACCTCCGTCCTGCCCTTGATCCAAAAAATCTTTGAAGAGGCTAAGAGGCTGTCTGACGAAAAACGACAAGTCGATGACGTTACCTTTGCCGAAAACCCTTCATTAAATGTTGCGAAGCTCTTTTCGCGCACAGTAAAAGCGCAGAGAAAAACGCAGCACCCCGTACTTCGAGATGCCTAAGGAAACCCAATATCTGACGCTAAGTTGACTGCTGATAGCTTCAATGCTTTCTTGTCTAGAACGTTTAGTGAACATACTGTTGCCCCCTTTCCTGACATCCGGGTTTGGACCGGTAACGTGCTCGAAACCATAACTTTTACCCTCTGGGACGTGACCGTAGCCATTCGGCGTTTTCGTCAATCTTACAGTCCAGGACCAGATGGCGTCCCAGTCAGCGTTTTAAAGGCGGATGCAAACGATATTTTTCCGTCCCTTCTGTATAAGATATTTAATCCTGCTCTTGAAAGTGAAACTTTCCCTATTTTATGGAAGGAATCGCACATACTGCCTATTCCGAAACACGGCCGACCTACGTCATTTGACGACTTTAGGCCAATAAATACACTACCAGCAGTCTCGAAGATCTTCGAGACCTTGATCAAAGACAGGATGATGTGTCATCTAAGAGAAAATAACCTACTTAATGCGGTTCAGCATGGTTTTCTCGAAAAAAGGTCTTGTGATACTTGCCAGCTCTCTTTCTTCGATCATGTGCTACAATCTAGAGACAGCGGTTTTGCAATTTACACCGTTTACTTCGATTTCACTAAGGCTTTTGATCGTGTTGACCATGATCTCCTACTGCTGAAACTTGCCTCCTTCGGCATAGGTAACAAGCTTCTGAACTTAATATTTTCCTATTTGAATGCTCGCGCACAACGGGTTAAAATTTCTGATGTTATCTCCAACCCCACGCATGTGAGGAGCGGAGTTATTCAGAGCAGCGTGCTCGGCCCGCTTCTATTTTGCCTCTTTGTCAACGACGTTCCTGATTGTTTTCAGTATGGAAGGCCCTTTATGTACGCTGACGATTTTAAAGTTACCTATTGATATAAACCGATTGATCGCAACATCGTGCTTGAGGTCTTAAAAACGGATCTTCAGTTCTTCGCTCAGTGGTGTCGCACATGACGCCTCTCACTTTCTTGGCAAAAGTGCTCCGTTGTGGTTATTGGCGACAACCATCAGCCCCACCTAAGCATAGACGTTCACGATCTAAACGTGCCCGGAGTTATAAAGGATCTGGGCATATCATACTTTAGTAGTCTTAATCTGTCAGAGCACTGCACCCTGATTGTCTCGAAAGCACGCCAAACTACTGGGTTTTTCTCAGAAATTTTAAAACCATCAAAATTAGAATCATCCTCTATAAAATGTATGTCAGGCCTAGTCTGGAATACTGCTCGTTTCTATTTAGTCTTCTGCACGCTAGTGAACGAAAAGAAGATAGAATCAGTCCAGCACTTCTTTACAAAAAGAGTTTTCTATTCAGATCACCGAAACCTGTCCTGCCAACAACGCTGTGAGCTTACAAGTCCTGACCAGCTGTGGCTTCGCAGATTTCACAGAATGGACTATTTTAACGGTTTTAACTACTAAACAGTCGTACATTTATCCCCCTTACATCTATGAGGCACCTCGACCACTCTCGGCGCACAAGTCATCGAGATGTATTTTTATTTCTTCCTTTGGCACGCACAGTAAGATACCCACAGTTTTTTTTTTCGGTAAACGCTATAGCAACCTGGAATAAGTTACCTAGAAGTATCAAAATTCAGCAAAGCTATCCCTTGTTTACGCAAAATGTCACTATTTTTCTACATTCAGGACACCTTCCAAAGCTTTTGGGTGCTGACTCTGTTGAAGCTCCCTTCGGTTCTGATGGCGTTCACGGACTCTGAATCCTGTGCCGGTATTCTTGCTGAGGGCAATATTACTGGCTCTGAAGACCTCAATCGGCTTATTTCTCAGTCGACAGCGAACAGCCGCTCGTCGACATACCTACTGGTGCAGAATATCGGATCCGTAACACTGAAT
Source organism: Schistocephalus solidus (assembly GCA_017591395.1). NCBI lineage: Eukaryota > Metazoa > Platyhelminthes > Cestoda > Diphyllobothriidea > Diphyllobothriidae > Schistocephalus > Schistocephalus solidus. Next base: position 99,664 of record WEDG01000405.1, on the reverse strand, counting down.
GAAGAGGTTCTTCACCGGGCACCTGTGTTAACGCGTCCCTGTCCAGAACTTTAATTACTCAATAAGCTGCCGTTTGTTCTCCTGGAAACACCTAAAACAACGATCAGGAGTTTATTTCACTGTCAGCTTGACCCTCTACTGTATATATTTTTTTGACCTTTCCTGTAAACTGGCAATAAATAAATAAAATAAAATAAATAAAAAAAGCTCGTTTAACGAGGTAAAGAATCGACATGGCTGACTTCGCTACCTTTGCGCAATGTAGGGAGGGTTTAAGCGAGGGCATGATCCAGACTCCAAGGTCCTTTTGGACATCCACTTCTTTCAATGGAATGGCATTCAGACTGTAAACCGTACGGTTAGAAGGATTGCTTTTCCCGTCTCGTATGATGTTGCACTTGCTCTCATTAAACGGCAAGAGCCAGTCATTTGACCATTTCTAGAGTCGATTTAAGTTTGCCTGCAAGTTCTCTTCATCAGCCGAAGTTTGAATGACGCGCCAAAATTTGAGATCATCGGCAAACATGGCACGTGTAAACGCTCTCTCTTCTTTGCTTCTAGGTATAGTTTTCTTTGGAATAACTTGCCGATTGAAATTAGGTCGTTAACTAGTCTAGCTACATTCAAGCGAAGACTGCACATTTATCTTTACACTGATTCTATTAACGTTTTATTTTCCTCATCTTTTCCCAGTAGCTTTCCCCATGACTCAAAGAAAGGACCATGGGGAATTTAAGTGACCCTCTTGAAACTATATTTTCGCTACCTCGGGTCGCCCATGAACTATGATGCCTCCTTATATCACCAGTCATCCAAACGATGACGTCATTCGGATGTACACATTCGGTGGTCCACAGTCTAAATTGCTACCGTTTTTTTGGATACTAACCATCATCAGAATTCAATTCTGGATCCTAAGATGCTGAGGACTTAAGTTCATTGACACATTTTTGTGAGATTTTGTTTCATACGCCTAAGAGATCAAGAACGAATCACCTCGACGTTTAATTATCTCATTCTGAAATGCTACTACCGTATTACCCTAATCTACCACCTGACCATTTTTTCCTAAGCAGTTTTTTTCTCCTACCTTCTATTAAAAAATGAAGGCTTATTGAACTTTACCTCCATTTTTATGGTAGGAGTTTTTTTTCACTGCCTATTTTTTTCTAGTTCACCATTAATTTTAAAACATAGCTAACTGTTGACATAGCAGGACAAGTTATGTATTTGTGCATTTTATCTGCACACATTGTCATAACTTTATTTCGTTACTAATGTTTGCTTAGACAGTGCCTTGCTGGTGCTTACCAAATATAAATTCTAAATTCTAAAAAAAGGTAGAAGTCTGCAGCCCTGATTGCGCCTGATACGGAAGGTTTGCATCAGGTCCCTCCAAGCTGCCTGAATCTCAACGTAAAAATGATAAAGATTAGACAACCTTGTTTAATGGATGAATGAGTTCGGAACAGTCACAAGTTTGGTTGCACGCCTTTGAGCATTTTCCAGGATACTGAGGTCCTAGCGGCTCAGGGCTTCCGTGCTTGGATAGCAGATTGAAGTCCCAGTCGCACAAATGTCTGAATGACTTAAACGAAGCAGTTTACATCAAAGGCAGAGAAAGCCCGCTTGACAAGGTACGGAACAGACATCGCAGACATCGCGAATTCGTGATTCACATTCCTATGCCCTTCTGCTTATTCATTTTTTGAAGTGGTAAACCATTCAGGCAGCAATTCATTATAATTCAATATATAACAGGGAGATAGGTAGAGCCTTTGAAAACCGTATTGACAGATAGATGGTAGCAAATATGCAAATGTTACATGGTGATATCTTTATAGTATATCGGTCATTCATGTCGACTAAATAAATGTCCATCAAGTAAAAATTCATCAAGTCTTTGTTTAAGCATTGCAACGCTCTCAGTCTTAACAACCAAAGAAGGCGATTTTTTCTATTCTTAAATCACTGGGTGAAAAAAGAAGTTGACCCAAACTTCAAGTTTGGTGTGATTTGTCTTCAGTTTGTATTATGAACTCCGAGATTTGCCATGTTTGCCAATTCAAAAAAATCTGCCATTTGAAGAGCATAATCAATTTCTCTGACAGGTTTGAAGACTATACTCATATCCCCTCTGTATTGCCTATAAGAGAGAGAACAAAATTCAAGTCTTTCTATTTGGCCCTCATGGAGTTGGCATTCCAATCCACTGCCTAGTTTTGTCGCCCTCCGTTGAACTTTCTCCCATAGAGTGTAATCATGCATCGTGCAGGGGCACTACGCCTGAACGCAATATTCAAACACCTGCCAGAAAAATGTGCCCAACACACGTCCAAAAAGCTTTTCGTCAAAATTAACGATGGATCTCCTAATAGCTCCTAAGACACGCATAGCTTTCTTTACTATCTTGGAAAAGTGCGACGACGGTTTGAGAGTGGGTGTTATTCATATATCCAAGTCTTTTCGAACAGTTACTTCTTGAATTGGTGACCGCTGATGAAGTACTGATATTAAACCTGCATCACCCTTCTGTAACTAGACCGTAGTCAGATGATTTGGCATTTTTTGAAATTAAGGTTCAACAGCCAATGATCACACAAGGTTTACAAATGATCCAAGTTATTTTGAACGTTTCGCGCATCTTCCAGTTTTCCAATCGAATTCCATAACTTCAGATCACCAGCGTACATGACCTTCTAGCATGTTAGACAATAAATAAATAGGTTTTATTGATTTGGCACTGCTTGGGCACCGTCAAATCCTTAGAACGCAGGAAAAAACCTAAAACAAACTCATCTGTTAATTAACCACTTTTGCTTTGGTTTGTTTGTTTGCTTAAAAAGCAGTGTTCGAAATGAAGAGTTTGTTTTAAGTAAACTAAACCTGTTTTCCAAGGTTTAGAAAAAGCAAAATTTAAAGTTAAAACAGCTATACAGAATGGGGATGAATGTATCAGGGTAAGAATGGTTAGAGTCAAGACTAGTCTGTTATTGATGTTCGAGAGTAATTATTCGACAGAGTTCGAAACGACTGCGGTCAATTTGAAGGGATAGATACGTCCAATCAGATGCGAGCGCAGTCGATTCCGGTCTGGGGTTGTACGGAACCACAGTTCCGATAGAATTGTTTGAATGAACTGGGAACACTTTTCGCGCGGATCCCGGGTGGGCACGGTGTGATCGATGGTCTGTGAAGATGGCCGGTGTTCCTTCTTTCCCTACCGCTGACATATCCCTTCATTACCGCCGTCATACCGTCTCGAAAGTCCCTGACCGTCAGCATCTCCACGAACCTCACCCGCATTTGCCAACAGCGCTGCACTCCCCACCGGTATCTAACTGATGCTTCGTGACCACCTTCCACTCCAAACGGATCGATTGTATAAGTCCCCAGTATTCGCTTGTATCTTTATATTTCTCTTTTACTATCTAAAATTTGTTACTGTTAGCATAAAGAATAATAATAAATAAATAAATTGTATATTTAAGGCCCATAGGGCCCCATCATTACAAACTTAGTACCATGGTTTAAATAAATACATAGTGGATAATTGCTGCACTATGTGAGCATCCATATGAACAGTAGAAATGAGTAGTATGGTAAACATATCCGATTCAAAAAGATTTCCCTTTTTAAAACAATAGTCAACAATCTTTGGCATATACAGTGAACTGGAAAAGAAGCAGTAAAAAAACTCCTAGGGTTAAATCGGAGGCGGAGTTCGGCGAGCCGCCAATTTAAAAAAAAATAGGAGAAAAAAACTGCTTCACTAAAAAATTGATAGCTAAATGCAATGAGATAGTATTATGATGTTGCTGACTACGTATGAGGGTTCGGGACGCTCCTTGTCGGGTGACAGATAATATAGCAGTCAGAGCTACTGTTTATAAACACCAGTGGAGGTGAGAGAGGACGAACTCATCGTAGACAACATGGTCGAAACGAAGAGGGGACAGAAGAGGTCACGAGATCATCATCGAGATGCGACCTTGCTGACAGTATAGTCCATCACCAAAGAGGCGGAACCATCAGAACCCACCTCGATCATCAACAGAACCTGGAGACTATCGTCAGGGTTGCAAATTCGGAAATAAGTATGAAGGTTTTCAAGAGCTGGCAATGCTAGTTTAAAAGGAGGGGAAGAAAAAGTAAATGCAAAGATTGACTCTGCAGAGGATGATGGAAATATAATAAGAGACCAATATAATATCAAGGGAGCTGCCTCAAAGACCAGGAGGACCCTTTTCAAAATCCAAAAGTTACGAGTTTGGGAAGAAAACAGACAATAAGGACTTTATATCTTCCGAAGTTAAATGTTTGCGTTATTTGGTTTTGAAAAAAGGTAATGTAGACGACAACCTAATTTGCAGTGGTAGATTATTCCCTATGAAAGCATATTTGGAGGCAAAAAACTGAGACCGGTTAGTTGTGAAGCTAAGGGGTGGTGGAATGATCATGGAGGAATAACGAGTCGCATAGGGTCGATTTACCGGAGTGAGAGCGTTAATTCTTGGGAGATTTGGGCTAGAGTTAACGCGAAACAGGAAGCAGAGACCGGCTTCGAGTCTTCTTACCCACAGAAATTTAATGTTTGCTTATTGGCATCTATCCGTATAGGATATACTGGATCCAGGAAAAGAAAATAGTTTTCGAGTAAAAACCCTCTGAAATTTTTCAATCTTACTGCGGTCAGAGGCGTTCATCAGCCCAAATAGGGGACAGCAGTATTCGAGGATAGGAAGAACAAACATGCGGTATAGGTTTAACTTTATTTCCGGAAGGAAGAAATTATGCGATATAAAACCACATATCTGTGCAGCCTTTGCAGAAATTCGATCTGCATGAGGCGATAATGCTAGCTTATTCGTGTAACTTAGACCTAAGTCTTTTATGGTTGATCATTCTAAAAGTGTACTATTTTGAAATACTAGGGGTCCAGGAAGCTTTGCAGGGCCAACACACATGAAACTGCTCTTGGATGGAGAAAAGTCCATCTGCCAAGTACAGTTTCAACGTGAGAGCATAAGTAGATCAGTGTTGATTTTATCCACGCAACTATTAGCAGTGTCTTTAGAAAATGAATAAATGCACTTGAGATCGTCAGCGTAAACGAAATTTTGTGAATTTGTGAGTAAAGCTGAAATTTCGTTAATGTACAGAATGAATAGAAGGGGACCTAGAACGGTACCTTGAATAACGCCACTCGTGATCGGCTGAGGCGTCGAATAGCTATTACCTAGTAAAGACCTTCTGGCTGCGGTTAGACAAGTAGGAACCAATGAAGTCAAGGAGAGGAGCCCGGATGCCGAGGGCTTCCAATTTCACCAGAAGACGTCTGTGCGGTACCTTGTCAAAGGCTTTGCTCAGGTCAAAGTAGATCACAACCACTGACTGCTGCTCATTACGAAGGGAATTGACGAGGTTAAGAAAAGCTAAATGACACACTTCGCATGATCTCCCAGGTAGAAAACCATATTGCGAGTCAATTAAGAGCTTATTTTCTAAACAAAAGTCGATAATTTGATTAAAAATAATTTTTTCAAGAAGATTTGCGAGAGCCGGGGTTTTGTGAACGCCTCGATAATTATTTACGTCCGAACGAGATCCCGACTTGAAGACAGGAAGAATAATAGATGTCTTCCATGATTCAGGAAAGATTCCGTTTAAAAGATAAACTGAGAATACATGGCTAAGCAATTGGGGAAAGCTCGGCACTCTCTTAATAACTGAGTTTGGAATACCGTCAGTTCCCGAAGAGTGCGATTTTTTCAGACGAATTATTTGCTCACGAATTAGTTCTATGGAGAAATCAATAGTGCTGATAACATGCAATGAGGATGCCTGAAACGTCGGAACCGGTTCAGATTCCATCGTAAGATGATTTGCAAAGAACGCACTAAACAGTTCTGCCTTGTCAGAGTCTTCCAGAACGAAGTTCTTGTCTTCATTTAGTAATCGAGGAATTTCATAACCTCGTTTAGAAGAGGATCGACGGCGGAACAGTTGAGCAACAGATTTTGCAGAGTTTGGCTCACTGAGTGCGCAAGATTCCCTCTGTCTGTCATGTGCAAGACGAATCTTAGCGGCTTATTCAAAAATCTCTGCGATCCTTAGATGTACAGATAATGAACTAGTATATTGCTCTTTCAACTGCTTCTTCAATTTCTTTAGTCGTGGCAAAAGAAAGTGAGGAACGGAGGATTCCGAGACGTAGGGCTTGACTATTTTGGTTGACACAAGCTCCAGGATGTTATTTGAAACGACTGACACGAAGTCACAAAGACTTGCTGCGTCGTTCATGGAGGAGAGATTCTGCCAGTCCAATGAGTCCAAAAAGTTACTAATTAAGCTCATATCTGCGAGGTCAAAAGCATGATAGGTAGGAACGTCACTAACCTTTTTCGATGAAACAATTGGAAGGCAACAGTGAATCAGTGTATGGTCACTTTGGAAGAGACCCTGCTTAAAATCAACAAAGTGGGGAGCAATGTCGTTTGTGAAAATCAGGTCTTAAATATGCTTGTCTCTCGTTGAAGAACGGACAAGCTGTGACCAATTAAAAAAATTAATGGTATCGAGGAAAGGCTGAAATCTGGGTGGACAAGATTTTGAAATCCAGTCAATTTCAGGAAAATTAAATGCCCCAGCGATTATTTTTATGTTAAAATTGGACTTCGAAATCAATTTAAAAATTTTACAAAGTTTTGCATCATCATCGGATGATGAATTAGGCGGGTTGTAAATACATCCGAGAATCGCCTTTTGCCGGGGCGACAGGATAATGGATGCGAAGCAGTAATTACCAGAGAATGACGTAACATCTAGATAAAAAGGGAAGTGCTTAAATGAAGATTAAATATAGAAAGACAACCACCACCACGCTTACTAATGTGGTCTTGACGGTAGAGATCGTACTGGTCTATGACAAGCAAAGAGTCGGAAATTAAGGGATGGGTCCAAGATTCAGTTACACATAAAACATCGGGCATTAACTCGAAAGCAATGGCTCTCAGTTGCACCATCTTATTTAAAACAGATCTAGCATTAAGTAATATGACATCTAGCATAGTTCGAGTATCCAAACTAGGGTTATCGTTACTTATAAAAAAGGAAGACCTGGTGGTGGGGAAGTAAACTGTAGATAGGAAGGTGCTGGCGGAAAATAAAATGGCTGCTGTCTACAATTAGCTAAGCTGTTACTGCTAACTAAATTAGGATTATTGTAGAGAAACATATTTGGGTGGTATCCATTGAGATGAAGGCTATTTTCTGCGTTAGCGAAAATAGGAGGCCTTAAAATAGAATTTTGAGGAATACTGGAATAATATGGGGGGAGAAAAAGATTTGAAAACGGAACAAATTGGTTTGGAAAATTGGTACCGTAAGGGGTAGGGTTAAATAATGGGGCAGCCTAAAAAGTTGATTGGTTGGGATAATTGCTAAGGAAATTTTGGGTATGTATGGTAGATGCTGGAGGGTTAGGAGGTTTCCCAACTTTAATAACGTTTTTCTTTTTGGAACTTAGGTTAGATACCTTACCTTATAAACATATTTTCTCCTGCTATATATACATTTGTGCGTTATGAAGTGCGTGACCATTCTGCCGACGTTATATGGCTACAGCTGGTTCTAGTGATATACTCCACAGTTTGTGCTATCCTTGACATCCTCGGCCGCTACATTGGTGGCAGCGGTTGGATCGAGAGGAGCACACAATTCCACGCCTGCCAAACCAACCCATACAGCACTAAGGACAGTGCTGCACTTCAGAAGGAGGCCATGTAATGAACCACAGTACCAACAGAATTGTTTGAATGACCTGGGAACACTTTTCGCTCGGATTCTGGATGGCAATGGTGTGATCGATAGTCTGTGAAGATGGTCAGTGTTCCTTCTTTCCCTACCGCTGACATCTCCCCTCATTACCACCGTCGTACCGTCTCGAAAGTCCCTGACCGTCAGCATCTCCACGAACCTCACCCGCATTTGCCAACAGCGCTGCATTCCCCACCGGTATCTAACTGATCATTCGTGACTACCTCCCACTCCAGACGGATCGGTTGTACAGGTCCCCAATATTTGTTTGTATCCTTATACTCCTCTTTTATTGTCTCAAATTCGCTACTATTAACATAGATCCCTTACGTTATAAACTGATTCTATCCTTCTATCTATATAAGCGTGCCTGATGAAGTGCTTAAAGATTCTGCCAACTTTATATGGCTAAAGCTGTTCCTAGTTATATACTCCACAGTGTGTGCTATCCTCGATATCCTCGGACGCTACATCCATCGTTTTATTCGAAGAAACAAACGCGTGGTAATCTGCAATGGGGAAACACCACAACAGGAGTACGAAGTCAAAATCAACTCCAATGGATTCCTTGAAGCCTAAAGATGACAGTATGGCCAGAGCTAGATTAAGTAGCACCGAGAGCTCTGCGAAGCGTTCTCGTGCTCCTAAGGAGAACTTTGGAGGAAGCAAAAATCCAGAGTACCGGGATTGGCAACAGTGTTTAGCTATTCAGGGTTTTCACGAATCAAATACAATTGCATTCGAATTTCAGCACCTTTGAGTTAACGAAGTTTAAGTCTCTACCTTAGTGTAGAAGATACTTTGTTTTGGAATAACGCTTGAGTGGATTGTCCAGTTTCTTAATTTGGGAGTTATTGACTTTGGACTTAACGATTTTGCGGCTAACCAAATATTCCTTCACTGATGATTATTCCACGTCCAGGACGTTATCCCTACGCTAAACACAAGCCCCAAAGTACACCTGCTTCCCAAATTCACGCCAGTGGTGTGCTGCTTTATTTATTTATTGCCAGCTTACAGGCAGGGTCAAAAGGAATATACAGTAGGGGGTCGATCTGACAGTGAAAAAACTCCTGATCGTTCTTTATAGTGTTTTCAGGAGAAAAAACTGCAGCTTATTGAACGGATTAAAGTTCAGGACAGGGAAGTATTGACACAGGTGCATGCTGTAGTACTTCTCTTTTCATTGTTGTGGATCAGGTATTCTCTACTAGCAGTAGGTATGCCGGCGAACGGCTGCTGACTGTCGACTGAGGAATTACTCGATTATGAACTGCAGAGCCAGCAATATTGCCTTTAGCATGAAGTCCGGCACCGGATTCAGAGTCCATGGATGCCATCAGAACGGAAGAGAGCTTCCAGAGAATCAAAACCCAAAATTTGTGGAAGGTGTCCTGAATGTAGAAAACTAGTGACATTTTGCGTAAACAAGGGATAGCTTTGCGGAATTTTGATACTTCTAGGTAGCTTATTCCAGATTGCTATAGCGTTTACCGAAAAAAACTGTCGGTATCTAACGGTGCATGCCAAAGAAAGAAATAAACATACATATCGATGACTGCTGTGTCGAGAGTGGTCGAGCTGCCTCAGCGATGTAGGGGGGTTAAAGGTAAAACTGTTTAAAAGTTTAAACAGTAAAAATAGTCTCTTCTGTAATCTGCAAAGCCGCAACGGGTCGAGGCTTGTAAGCTTACAGTCATTGAATACTCCATTCGCTTAGTTTTTTAAGATCATTTTTAATTGTTCTATGCATACTGGCTACTTTATGCTTGTTATATGCATATTCAAAATTTAAGTCGCCCGCACATAAAATTGTTTTAGCTGAAGTTGATAGAGAAGATAAGTCGTGAATGTATATAAGATATAGGAGGGACCTAGAATAGTCCCCTGAAGAAATACTAATATGAGATAGTTCTGAGACCACGTTTCCAATTTGTACTACCTGATATCGGTTCTAAAGGTAAGATTTTAGAAAGTCGAGAAGAGGAGACCCAATCCCATGAATTATTAGCTTCACTAGAAGCCTTTGATGTGGGACTTTATCGAACGCTTTTTAAGGGCAAAGTATATCGTAGCTACCGTGTTTCCGTCATCTCTGTTACTTGAAAAGAATTCAAGGAAGGTGAGATGGCAGGACTGACATGACTTTTTAGGTAAGAAAGCGTGTTGAGAGAAAGGAATGAGGTTAGCTTTTGTTATATAATTTAGCATTTGGTTCGACATTAATTTTTTCTAGGATTTTTGCTATTACCGCTGTTCGATGAACACCACGATAGCTTTGTGTATCAGATCGGTTTCCGTTTTTAAAGATTGGTGTAATGCTAGAGTATATTCAGATTTCTGGATACATACCATTCGATTGGAGTAGGGAGAATAGACTAGACAGCAGTATTGGAGCATATATCATATACTTCAGTATGCAAGGTGGGATTTTATCTGTACCATAAGAGGTGGAATTCGACAGTTGTCTGATAGCTTTTTTGACGGTTTCTTCGCTAAACAGATCTCATTGAGGGTAAATGCTGTCATGTCTATTGGTTGGGGTATCGGCTCCCCCACAACTGAATAGTTGGCTGAGAAGTACTTATTGAATAAATTTGCTATTTGTTTGTCGTCCGTTATTACTTGTCCTGCGTCATCAACCATGAGTTGGGGACCTGGTTTTCGAGTAGTGCTCATTTGTTTCCGAAAGATCTGTGCTGTTTTTTCGGAGGACTCTATGGCCCGATGGTCCACTTCTATGTTTTTGTTTGCTTCAATTTTTTCACCTAGATCATGAATTTCTCTAATTCGTCTGAGTGTGGATAAATAACTAACTGAGGAATCATGAAGTTGTTTTTTTTAGTTTTTAGTCTCTTGGAAAGGAAGTTAGGAATTTGTGACTTATACCGTATACTCTCATCTATTAATGTATCTCGAATTATAAAAAGAGTAGAGTATAAAAGGTTAACAGCTTCCGTCGCGGATTTCATTAGAAGACATGAGCTCCAGTCTAGTGACCTTACATAGCTGTTCATATAGTCAATGTCGAGTTTTTTTTGGATTTATGTAAATTTAACTAGAATCTGATGTTACTTTTATGTTTAGAGGGAGCATTGTTATTATTGCCTTATGATCAATTTCAAAGGTTATGCCGTCCGAATACGTATGTAGAGGCCAGATATCATTTGTGAGAATAATGTCTAGTATGTTGTTCCTTCAGGTCGGTTTATTGATTATTTGTGTCCAGTTATGGAACACAATTGATGATAGCCGTTCAATTTGTCTGGTGTGAGCTGATAATTTAGCCGAGTTTATTTCAGGACGGTTTAGATCGCCTGCAATTATTTTATATTCAAATTGAATATTTATATGGTATCTATTAGATTGGTTAGGCCAGTGTCATCATTACTACATTCTGGAGGAGTGTAGAGACATCGGATAAGTATATTTTGGTGCGACATGGATTTTAATGTGGCAAAGCATGCTTCGCCAGGGTAAGTTTCGTGTGAAACATCGAAACCACTTTGTTCAATGGTGGTTTCGATGTATATCATACAGCCACCGCCTCGTTTATTAATGCGGTCTTGTCGATAGAAATTGTAGTTTGGGACAAATAGCGAAGCATTCGATGTTAATTCATTAACCCAATCAAGGCCGTCCTTTACGTATATCAGAAACAGAATGGAACCTAGGACGCTTCGCTGCGGAACTCCACCGTGAACGGTTTCCTAGAGTGACTTGGCATCTCCAATACAAACATGTTGACACCTGCCTGCGGGAAAGGCAACCAGCCATTTGAAAAGGTTGCCAGTCACAACAATTTGATGAAACTTCAATATCAGAAGTCTGTGTCAAACCCTGTCAAAGGCATTGCTATAGTTAATACCGCATTGACTGACAAACCCATTTCTAATGATTCCATCTAGCTTTGCATGCATGTGAGCAGGTTTGTGAGGCAGGATCGACCATTTATAAATCCATTTTAATATGAAGTTAGCAAGCTATTATCCTCAATATGCATCATCAGTTCCGTTTTGATTATCTTCTCCATTATTTTCCAACAGATGATTCTGAGGCTGACTGGTCTGACACTAAATGGCAGATTAAGTCTAACTTTGAGACATGTGTCGCACTGCGGCTCAAAAATAAGAAGGCAATCGCGATGGGCGTCTCCCATCAGTACTTTCTTGACGGAAGGTGCCTGTAAAACATATCCGAACAAATGGACTTGGGAATCACCATCTTTTCTTCCCTCAAGCTCTCCACTCAGTATATAAGGGCGGCAAAAAGGCATCAAATATCCTGTTTGCCATTAAAAGAACTTTCGTAGACATCGATAAGGACATATCTGGAAAAATATACGGGACGTTTATTCGTTTACACCTGGAAAATGGAGTTCAGGCGTGGCAACCGTGGCTTAAAAAAGATTATAAACTGCTGGAAAGGGTTCAAAGGAGGGCAACAAATGTCGTGAAGAGTCTAAAGTCTTTATCATACAAATTCAGACTTGACAATCTTAACCTTTTCCCTCTTGAGTACAGGCAGATTCGAGGCGATCTCATACAGACATACCGTCTTGTAATGAATCAGGAATGTGCTCTACACTTCGAAAACCTTTTTTTATTTGCCACAACAACTAACTTGCGTGGGAATTCTCTGAAACTTCCAGGCACCTTATCCCACATCGATGTTCGTCACCACTTATTTGCGCAGCGAGTTGTCAGTGCCTGGAGCGGACGTCCAGAGGACGTCATGCGGCGGATACGACAGACACATTTGAACATAAATTGGATTTATATTTGCTTGAAAAATACCGTTCATTCTTCCAGGAAGGCACTGCTACATCACACCAAAGCTTCGCAAATACGTACAGATAACGGGAATATAGGTAATCTTCAATCCTTCAGGATTACTGGGCCTAGATCCCAGTGTTACATAACGATTTTCTTTCTGTGTGACTATGTTATTCACTATTTTATAGTAACGTATTTATTTGAACTGGAATACCTTCGATGAGCCTTATCCCACCTGAATGTTCGTCACCATTAGTTTTCACAGCAAATCGTCGGTACCTGAGACGGACTCCCAGATGAAGTCATACGAGCGGACACGAAAGATACATACAAATATAAACTGGATTATATTCGCTTGACAACTGACGTTCATTCTTACAGGAAGGCACTGCAACATCATTGCAAAGTTGTGCATATACATGAAGATAATGGTGGATAACCGTGCATAGATCCCACTGTTAGAAAACATTTTCCATTCTATGCAAATATCTTACTCACTGCTTTATAGTTATATATGTACTTGACCTGGGATATCTTCGATCAGCCTTATCCCACCTGGATGTTCGTCACCCTTCGTTTTCGCAGCAAGTTTTCAGTACCTGGATCGGACTCCCATAGGACGTCATATGGGCGTACACGAACGCCACATTTGAACATACACTGTATTTATATTCGCTTGACAATTACCGTTCATTCTTACAGGAAGGAAATGCTACATCATACAAAATCTTTGCACATACTTTCAGCTAACGGTGATATCTATTATTTGACATATTCATAATCAAATATTCAGGATGAATGCGCCCAGATTCCACTGTTAAAAACAATTTTCGTTCTAAGTGAATATGTTATTCACTACTTTGCATTGACGTGCATTCAACTGCAATATTGCAGTTAACTTTTTTTTATTAATAGGGTCTTCAAAGGCAATGCCTATTACCCTTAAATAAACTGAACCATACTGAAGTGAACTATCTGATGATGTCCTCTCTCCTCCTTTATAAATGGGGGTTATTTATTTACATATTGCCAATTTACAGGAAAGTTCAAAAGAGATATACAGTAGAGGATCGAGCTGACATTGAAAAACATTTCTGATCGTTTTTTCAAGTGTTTTTAGGAGAAAAAACTGCAGCTTATTGAGTTATAAAAGTTCGAGACGGGTAAGGGTTGACACAGGTGCACGATGTAGTACTTATCTTTTCAATGTTATGGATCCGGTATTCCGCACCTGCGGGTATGTCTGCGAACGGCTGTTCGCTGTCAAATGAGGGATAAGCCGATAAAGGTCTGCAACGCCAGCAATATTTCCCTCAGCATGAAGTCTGGCACAGAATTCAGAGTCCGTGAACACCACCAAAACGTAAGAGAGCTTCAAAGAGTCAGCACCCAAACATTTGGAAGGTGTCCTGAATGTAGAAAAGTAGTGACAGCTCCCTTAAAAAAATTTAATCATAGGGATTAGATGGTTATTCCTTGTAAATCTGCGGAGGTAACTGTAGACAAAGCTTGGATCCTGCATTGACTTTTAAGTCACTTTAAGTCACTTTATTGAGGGAAAGAGGGTTTCGCGCTTGAGATCCCTATTCACATGCAAAAAAATATCAATATCACAAACGTTTACAGTGATAAATCTGACAAATGAAAATGTAGGGTCATCGATATGTATGGGCCAGGCGCAAAATGCCACTGCTTACACAATCTTCATTATATTTACAATAGTTTCTCAGAAAATGAGCAGCTAGTTTGAATTTAAAAGTATCAACAGTTTCTGAAAGGATCACCTCGTCAGGGAGTCCGTTCCATGCTCCAACGACCCTCTGCGAAAAGGCGTTCCGGCGGACTTCCGGGTGGACAAACTTCCTCTGCAGTTTAAAGGGATGACCCCGCAGATGTTCCGTCCCAGCCAATTCGAAGAAGTCAGCCAATTCTAGGGCACAATCGCGGCCTCTGACAATCCGGTAGGTTTGGATGAGATCACCGCGTAATTGCCTGTAATTTAGAGGAAACAAATCAAGTTCAACCAGTCTGGCTTCGTAAGACAGATGACTAAGATTCTTGATCATCTTCGTAGCCCTCGCCTGCACTCGTTCCAGCTGTAGATAATCCTTCTTAAACCACGGACGCCAGGCCTGAACGGCATATTCCAAGTCGAGATCGAACAAATACCCCGTAGGTTTTTTGGAATAGTTCCTTATTAATCTGCACAAATCCACGTCTTGAGCGCAAATAAGACATGTGTAGCGCGTTTAGCTGCCTTTAAACACTGTAAAGATGGTTTAAGTGAGGAGTTTATTAGAACACCGAGGTCCTTCTGTTCCTCAGCAATTGAAAGGGGCTGCCCATTGCAAATGTATTTTGGTAGGAATCATCCTCCTCACTGGTCCTACTGGTATGCAGTCTTAGGACCACACACTTCCAAACGTTAAAATTTAAGAGCCAACGAGCAGACCAGCTGCTAAGACGGTTGAGATCCTTTTGAAGTGCGTGCCTATCGGAATCGGTGGTCTGTAGATCGTCAAGAATTGTAGGTTTTGTGAACAATCCTTTTTAATCTTTATCCAGAGAAATTCATATTCAAGGAAGATGGCCTGCACTCGTTTGACTGCCGAGATTCCTGTCCTAACATAAACGGCCACTCCTCCTCCCTTTCTATTTTCTCGGTCTTTTCGAAAAAGTTGGTATCCATCTATCGAAACCTCGCTATCTACGAATTTCGGCTTTGAGCCACGTTTCCGTAATGGCAACGACATTGGGGGTTCGGTTTGATACTAGTACTTTGAGTTCGTCTACTTTCGATAGAAGACTCTGAGCATTGGTATACAAACATCTCAATTTAGACTAGTTAACTCCTCCATATAGACCTCTGCGCATTTCGTGCGATTGAATACTAGAGTCTGTCATTGCTTTCCGAGATGAACTAGTGTCCATCCCGCCGACGCTGAGTTCTGATGAGTGGTCATCATCCGAGTTCTGGAGCGCCTTCTTTTTTATTATTCGAGCTCTGTACAGTTGGGTTCATCGTATTTAGTGTCCTCCGTCTCGGCGAGGACCCAACTTGATTATGTACGGGGTCTGCCATAAGAAAAACCTCTTTATCAATTTTATTTCCCCGTCCTTTATTTGGAGCCATTTCCCCCCTGCTCGGTCATCCTCTTCAGTTCTGCTCTCAGCATCCTCATTTTGTGCCTTTCCTTGGGTTCGTAATCCGGCTAAAAAAACACATCCCTGTGTGAGCTACGGAGAGCCTTTCTCCGTTCTTGGAGGCGTGAAGCCTGAACATCATTTTCAAGAATGATTTTAAGAGGCGTTGGTGATGATAGTTCATGTAAAACATCCGCTTCCCCTAAACGGAATGCTTGGTGCAATGTAACGCATTCGCCATCTGAAAGAATCGAATATGTGTATTCTCGAAAAGGACTGAGGTCATGTTCTACCCTTTCCTTTGCAATCAGAGAATCGGACTCGGAAACCCCTTTAATAACGAGATTGCGTTTTTGGTGAAATGTATGTTTGATGACTTTGAGTTCTGATTTGTTGATAGAGCATCAGTATCAGGAAGAATTCTACTCTGGTCAACGATGTTAGTTGCGTCAGTATGAGCAAATATTTCTAAAGTTAATGGCAAACCCTATGGGAACTTTGTCTATTTGTCCTGCACTTGCTCCTGTATTACCAAAAGAGGATTGCACTTGAGCATCTATCGGTAAGAACGAGCTTTTTCCGGAGTTCAAACCCATTTTTGTGAAAGATTCTTGGCCCTTTTCGACTTCCAATTCTTCGTCTTCGGTCCTTCAAATTCGACGAGCTTTACAGCTTCGCCATTTTTTGTATCATCCAGCAACGATGCCTCATATGTTTGTGTATCCAGCACATTTCTGCTTCTGTCTAAGCTGGATGACAGTTTTAAGGTGCATGAGCTGGTTTGATCTCCCATTTGAAGGAAGGAAATGACTACTGATTTACTGAGCTCGGTAGACGCAATGTCTTTAAGCTCGACATTAGGTATTCTTGAGGAAGATATATTTGCATACGTAATTTCTTTGGTTTGAATTCTCGTTGCTACGGGTGTTTTTTTTTCCGGGTGATTAATGAACCTTTTCTTTTAGATCGGCCATTTCTTGTTTCAAGTTACTTATCTCTTTCTCCATCAATAAGAATTTCTGCAAGAGATTTAAACACCCCATGCACATTTCGTCCTCATAGGTGACATTCATTAGTGTTCCCAGGCTTTTTGCCCGCTTGGCAGGAGGAAAAGTAGTAACAGAATATCTGTCTGTCATTTTTTTTGTTTGCGTACAATTTTGTTTTCCAAATTGCCGTGAGGACGTAGCGCTGTGGTTATGTGCGTCGCCACGTGAATCTGCAACCTGGATTCGAGACCCGCCCGCGACGCGAGTTAGTTTCCTACGCACAGATGAAACCTGAGCGTCTGCGTTTTCCATACCTCTTAGGATTGTATTCGAATGCATTTAATTTATAAATCCTCTTTAAAAACTGGGCTAGGATGCAATAGTATTCAGCAGTCAGACTTCTAATAAGCATGCAACGACTCAGCCTTTGTTGTGACTTCTCCTTCCATGATTGAAAGCAGATTAGAACAGCACACCAATGGCGTGAATTTTGGAAGCAAGTGAACGTTGAAGCTTGTATTTCTCATAGGGATAATGTCCTGGACGTGGAATAATACTCAGTGAAGGAATATTTGGAACACCACAGAATCGTTAAGTGCAAGTAAATATTTCCCAAATTTAGAGACTGGACAATCCACTCAAGAGTTATTCCAAATCGACGTGTCTTCTACACTAAGGTAGAGACTAAAGCTTCGTAAACTCAAAGGAGCTGAGATTCGAAAGCAATTTCAAATGACGCGCCCCGCCAATTGCAGCAATTTCTTCTCGAATTCTCGTCGCGTTTTAAGGATAAGGCTTTTCAATTTGTTTTTTCTCTCTATTTTATAGTTCAAAATTTATTTCAAAACATTGTATATTGTATATTTTTTGTATATTGTATATTTTGAAGAGTTACAGGCATTGCCCTTGATGACCCTATTAATGTCAAGGTATCATTGCATGTGTACAGTCAATATAAAATGGTGTAAATTTAAAAATGTTTGAGTCAAAGCATAACATAACATCAAATGCGTTTTCACAGCCATAGGCGAAACATTGTGGAACAAAATTAGAGCCCGAAAGATTTTAAAAGGCTGGTTTTAAGTCATTATGTTGTGAAAGTCGTCTTTTGTCAAATATGATGCCATCACGCCTTCTTTTAAAATCAGTAATGCTGTCAGAGGTAACCGTCTCGCTTGGTAACGAGTTCCAAGGTCGTACCACTCGTTAGCTGAAAAAAAACTTTCTGAGGTTCAATCGCGTGCATTCGCTATTAACCTTGTAAGGATGACCACGCAGATGAGTTAGGCAGGCAAAGTCGAAAAAATCCTCCGATCTCAGGAAGGAATCATGGCCCCGGATAATCCGGAATGTCCAAAACAGGCTACACCGTAAGTGCCTGTAGGAAAGAGGAAATAAGTCAAGCTTTTTCAATCTGTCTTGGTACGGTAAAGTCTTAAGACCGTCAACCATCTTCGTTGCTCTCCGTTGCACCTGTTCGAGGAGGTCAACATTTTTCTTCCTCCACGGTATCCAGGCTGGTATTCCGTAATCAAAATGCGGTCTCACAAAGACGCCATAGACTTTTCCGAAGAGACCACGGGGGAAAATTTTAAACGCACGTCTGATCCAATGTAGTGTACATGTTGCCTTCTGGACTGCTTTCTTACAGTGTTCTGAGGGCATCAAATTCGCAGTTGTCCACATGCCCAGATCTTTGTGGGTTTCGACCTCTTTTAATGCAGTGCCATTTAATAAAGTACTGGTGTCTCAGAGATACTTTTCGACCGGCACTTATGTGCAGGATCACGCACTTGGATACATTAAACATAAGAAGCCACCTAGCCGACCAGGCACTTAGTTTGTCGATATTCGATTGTAACCCTTTTGCGTCATCAGCGCAGCTGACTTCAGTCCATATTTTAATGTCATCTGCAAACATGACAGCTTCACAATCTAGGTCATTGAGACTGTCGTTCACGTAGATTAGGAAGAGTAGGGGGCCCAAAACAGAACCCTGTGGAACACCACTTTCTACTTTTGCCCATTCTGAGCTAGAGTTTCCAACAAACAACTCTCTGTACTCTGAAAGAGAAGAAACTCTTGATCCAATTGAAAGGTTTTCCTTGAATTCTTACGTTCCAAATCTTCTGTAAAAGAAGCCCGTGTGGTACACTATCAAAGGCCTTTTTGAAGTCAAAAAATACAACATCTACTGCATGACCCTTATCTGTGGCCTTTGTCCATTTCTCGTGCGACTGAAGGGCACTCGTGAGACAGGAACGTCCTGGACGGAAGCCGTGTTGGGCATCGCATAGGATTTGGTTGTTTTCCAGATAGCGCATTAAATGCCTCTTGATAATACGCTCCATTATTTTGCACGCCACCATGCAAGTTAAACTGACAGGGCGATAATTTTCACAGTCGAGTCGTGAACCTCCTTTATAGATCGGAACGATGAATGCGCACTTCCATTCTTCTGGAAGTTTGCTTTCTTCAAAGGACTTTTGGAATATGATGGACAGTGGTACACACAGTTCGTAAGCAAGTTCTCTAAGTGCTAATGCAGGAATTGTTTCCGGCCCAGGCGACTTGGCTGGCTTTATACGGAGTAATTCGGTTCTAACTACGGTCGGTGAAACGTCTAGGTCTAGGTCCTCTGTTGTGGATGAGGAGGAGGTGGAGGAGTAAGGGAAAGGGGGGTTCACATTGGTAATGCTTAAGACTTCCACATCGCGCAATGGAATATATATGTTAGCCATTGCGGTCAGCTTGCGAGTGACATAAACTATGACTCCTCCTCCTCGACTTGGTCTGTCTCTCCTGAAGTGCTGATATCCTCTGAGTGATATTTCGAAATCAGTAATTTTTGCAGTAAGCCACGTTTCAGTGAAAGCCATAACGTCTGGTTTAATTTCGTCAACAACATTTCTAAGTTCTTCCAGCTTGTTGAACAGGCTTTGTACATTTGCGGGGATGAATTTCAATGATCGATTCATCGGGGAGACCCAGTCTTCATTTTTACAGGTTTTAGCCACAGGAAGGACACATTTATCTGGACTATTTGACCGTCTCTGATTTTCAGCCGTTTCTCTCCTCTGCCAATTCTCTCCATCAATTCTTTCCGCAGTTCCCTCATTTCCAACCGTTCCCTCGGCTCGTAGTCCGGCTGCAAAAACACTTGTTTGTGCGATTCCCGTAAGGTCCTTCTTCCTTCTAACAGAAGTGCTGCCTGGGCTTCATTTTCTCAAATAATTTTTAGAGGCCTTGGGGATATTCTCATGTCGCGGCTGGGGTCTGCTTTGCCTAGTCGGAAAGCTTTTTGCACGGTGTAAATTTCCCCCTTTCTTCAGGACTGCACTAGCATATTCATGAAGAAGATTTAGATCGTGTGTCACTCGTTCCTTCGGAATGCAGGATGTGAATTCTGGGACACCCCGTATTACGATATTTCGTTCACAATTTATGGGCGAAGT
The DNA here is from genome assembly GCA_017591395.1 of Schistocephalus solidus. Lineage (NCBI taxonomy): Eukaryota > Metazoa > Platyhelminthes > Cestoda > Diphyllobothriidea > Diphyllobothriidae > Schistocephalus > Schistocephalus solidus. The sequence goes on along the minus strand of WEDG01000405.1, from coordinate 79,483 downwards.
CCTAATTTGCCCGCCCACGCTAAATTGGGAGTTCACAGAGGTGGCGTTACTCGTGGATGCTGGCACGGTTTAAATTTCCCCTTTCTTCAGGACTGCACTAGCATGTTCATGAAGAAGATCTAGCTCGTGTGTCACTCATTCCTTCGAAATGCAGGACGTGGATTTTGGGACACCCCTTATTACGATATTTCGTTTACGATTTATGGGCGATATCCTAATTTGCCCGCCCTCGCTAGGGTGGGAGTTCACAGAGGTGGCGTTACTCGTGGATGCTGGCACTTCAACATGAGAGTGATTTTTGTCCGATGCTGGGATTCTGGGACTTACATTTTTGGATGATATATTACCTTTGTCTTCTGAAACTTGTTTCTTTATTTTCTGGGACCCCTGCCGGTTGCCCTCTTTCCTTACTGGATACTGTTTAACAGCTACATCGAGCTCCCTAGACGTAGCGTCATCTTCCTTGTTGGATATGATGGCTTCGGAAGCTGTGCCTACGTATGTGCATTTGTCTCCCTCATGTTCCATCGTTAGGGACTGCTTATTTTCGGGTAAATTGTGAGGAAGTTTCTTTAACTTCTCTATCTCCATCTTCAGCCCCTGCATATCCTTTTCAATCTCCGAAATTTTTTGAAGAAGTTTAAAACATGTAGCACACGCTTCGTCCTCGTAATTGACATCCAAAAAACTTACTAAATTCTTGGCCCGTTTGGCGGGAGCTGATTTTAAGGAAACATGTCAGGAAATGAGGTCATTCATATTATGATTTATGTTTATTCCATTATTAAAAATTAGGTCAGCGATTTTGTCGTGCGGCGATAGCTCAGTGGTATCACCGTCGTTCCACGCACGCTGGTGCCCCGGTTTGAACCTCGGCAGTGCCACGTATTTTGCAAAATTCCCGAAGGGTATATTTTTGACTTCCATGATAGATCGCAAAAACGATAAAGGGTGTTAAAAATATGGGACGAAGGTTTTAGCGGGAGCAACTTTATGAATAAATATCGAAATGACTCAGCCCTCTGTTGACTGGAAGATCTTATGGAGTTGCTGGCGAGAAGTGCACAAGAGGAGGATATCGGGCGTATCCTCTGATTTGCTGCATTTGTCTTGTGAGGATGAAGAGTCTGTCGAATAGAATCCAACGCTTGATAAATAAAATCCGCAAGAGTGACTAGTAGACTGAAATCCCGAAAAAGGTAAATTCCTCGGAGGTCGAAAATTTTAAACCGAATTCGAAGGGCACGGTTCAGTCAGTATCCAAGTGTGTGATCCTCTCCTGCCTCCGGTCTTCTTGACTCTGTCTTGACACCGGGCTCAGGTGGGGGAGGAGGAGAGAGTGCGGTAGATGCAGCGCAAGTCTACTATCACTTTAAACTAAATCACGCGCAAGTCAGCATCCCTGCTCCACTTTCCCATGGAGCATACGGTGAACATCGTCGGACTACGACGGTCAAACCTGTCAATCCTACACATAAGCGCCTAACTTTTGCTAACTTTTGCCCTAACATAACAAGCTCTGCCTAAATTATTTAATATGTGAACATTTTATCTGCACACATTCTCATAAGTTTATAACGTTACTAACGTTTGTTTCGACAGTGAATTCCCGGCGTAAACCAAATATAATTTCTAAAATTCCAAAGATATGTTAACAGATGCGACTTATTTAAACTCGCAGTATTTAGTAACTTTAAGTCACATTATTGGGGGAAGTAGGCTTTCGCCCTTGAGCTCCCTATTCATATGCAAAAATGTCAATAGTACAAACGTTTACAGTAATAAATCTGACAAATGAAAATGTAGGGTCATCGATATTTGTGGGCCAGGCGCAAGCTGCCACTGCTTACACAATATTCATTATATTGACAGTAGTTTCTCAGAAAATGAGTATCTAGTTTGAATTTAAAAGTGTCAACAGTTTCTGAAAGGACCACCTCGTCAGGGAGTCCGTTCCATGCTCCAACGACCCTCTGTGAAAAGGCGTTCTGACGGACTTCCGTGTGGACAAATTTCCTCTGCAGTTTAAAGGGATGACCCGCAGATGTTCCGTCCCAGCCAATTCGAAGAAGTCATCAAATTCTAGGGCACACTCGCGGCCTCTGACAATCCGGTAGGTTTGGATGAGGTCACCGCAAATTTTCGCTTCATGTTTATTCCATTTTTTATGTCAAGGGAACTGCCTCAAATACCAGAAGGACCCTTTTCAAAATCCAAAATTTGCGAGTTTGGAAGGAAACAGACAATAAGGACTTTATATCTTCAGAAGTTAACTGTTTACGAAAGTGGGTTTTGAAAATAGCTAAGGTAGACGACAACCTAATTTTCCAGTTGAAGAATATTCCATATGAAAGCATATTTTGAAGCACAAAAATGGAGAACGGTTAGTTGTGGAGTAAAAGGAGTAGTGAAAGGATTTTAATTTTTTAGAATTTATATTTGGTTAGCACCGGCATGGAGGAATTACGAGTGGCATATGGTCGATCTACCGGAGTGACAGCGTTAGTTCGTGGGATTTTTGGGCTAGAGTTAATGCAAAACATGAAGCAGGACCGGCTTCGAGTCTTCAGTACGGGGTGTCAGTAAGGGAACGTCAAGAGAGTCTGCGTTAGTCTCATTGTCCGTCATAGTAAGTGATATGGTGCGTAATGATAGAAAAGCGGGGTCACTAATTTTGTAGTGTAGACGAGGGTCGAAAATGCTTAGAACCGAGGTGTACAAAATAAATTAACGCTAAGTGGAGAATTGTGTCTAAACTACAAACGACAAAAGGACGGCAAAAAGGTCAGAGGATTGTTAGAATGCAGACTCACGAAAAACGCAGCTTCTAGATAGCGAGTGTTGTTGAGGATTGTAATGAACTCTGGGCTAGATCCAGAAAGCTATACATCAAGGATGAAGAGCAGAGTCAGGAGTTCAATTGAGACGGCGATCAGTAGAATGCAATCGAGAAATGAAGATCAATCGTTGCAATTGACTGCAAGTAATTAAGAGAGATCAGTACAATCAAGATTGCAGCGGTGACATGCATCAGCGAAAACAGAAGACGTCCAACATGCCGGTTGAAGCTGGCTGTTGTTGTTTTTATTTAGCACATTAAAACAAGCGATCATAAAGATTCAGGTGACAAAGAAAGATACAAAGATGTAAATTATACAAATACCTACATAGTTTAGCTAGAAGTCGTCTATAAGGCACTTTATCGAATGCCTTACTAAGAAAAAAATAGATAACTACTACAGATAGATGCTCATTAAAAAGATAGGTTAGTATTGATGGAGAGAATTGGCAGAGGAGAGAAACGGCTGAAAATCAAAGACGGTCAAATAGTCCACATAAATGGGTCATTCCTGTGGCTAAAACCTGTAACAATGAAGGCTGGGTCTCCCCGACGAATCGGTCATTGAAAGTCATCTCCGCAAATGTACAAAGCCTGTTCAACAAGCTGGACGACCTAAGAAACGTTGTTGACGAAATAAAACCAGACGTTATGGCTTTCACTGAAACGTGGCTTACTGCAAAAATAACTGATTCCGAAATATCCCTCAGAGGATATCAGCACTTCAGGAGAGATAGACCAAGTCGAGGAGGAGGAGTGATAGTTTATGTCACTCGCAAGCTGACCGCAATGGCTGACATACATATTCCATTACGCGATGTGGAAGTCTTAAGCATTACTATATCTGCTAAGTACTCTAGACCACTGACGATATCGGTTGTGTACCGTTCGCCTTATCAAACTTCTGATCAGGATCTCATTCTCATAACGGAACTCTACAAAGCCAGCGAGAAGAAAGCTGTACTCATTGTTGGGGATTTTAACGCTCCTGATATTGACTGGAAAAACATGGACTGCGCCGGGAATGCCAGATAACTTCAACCACAAACTACTACAATGGGCAACAGACAAACTTCTCTCTCAGTACGTCACCTTTGGAACACGGACGAGAGAAGGACAACAATCAAACTGTCTTGACCTGATTTTTACCCGAGATGAGGAAAATGTGTTAGACCTACAGGACCGACCGCCATTAGGTTCAAGTGATCACATTACGCTGTGCTTCGAGTACTCACTGTTTTCCAAACCAAATTTACCCGATACTTGGGTAAGAAACATTTGGAAGGGGGATTACTCACTTATGAGAAGTCAACTGTCAGAGATATCCTGGGAAACAGAACTACATGGTGAAACCAATAAAGATTGAACGACATTGAGTTCGTTATTGAAAAGGATTGTTTACCTCAACTGTCCTCTCAGGAAAAAGACAACCACAAACCGCCCAAAGTGGATAAACTCAAACTTGCAGGCCTCTTTCAAAAAAAGAAATCGCTTCTGGAGGCGTTACAGACAAAACCGGCTCCGATGCTCACTTACGGGAATATAAGCAACAACGCAACGTTTGTAAATGTGAGGCTACTAAGCTGCGGAGGAATTTTGAACTAAACATACTGCAAAAATCGTTGGAACACCCCAAAAATGCTATATGGCTACATACGGAGTACAAAGAGAATTCAGGAAATGATACCTGCCCTTAGGGTCTGCAGACGGAAAAACTGGAGACCGATGACCAGGTTAAAGCATCTCTCCTTTCCAAATTCTTCCAGACCGTCTTCACTAGAGAGCCTAATAATTTTGCTGCTATTCAAACAGTTTGTCAACCAATGTGTACCCCCTTTCCCTTTACTCCTCCATCTCCTCCTCATCCACAACAGAGGACCTAGACCTAGAATTTTTCACCGACCGTAGTTAAAAACCGAATTACTCCCGTATAAAACCAGCCAAGTCGCCTGGGCCGGATAGAATTCCTGCATTAGCCCTAAGAGAACTTGCTAACGAACTGTGTATACCACTGTCCATCATATTCCATAAGTCCTTTGAAGAAAGCAAACTCCCGGAAGAATGGAAGTGCGCATTCATCGTTCCGATCTATAAAGGAGGTTCACGACTCGACTGTGAAAATTATCGCCCTGTCAGTTTAACTTGCATGGTGGCGTGCAAAATAATGGAGCGTATTATCAAGAGGCATTTAATGCGCTATCTGGAAAAACAACCAAGTCCTATGCGATGCCCAACACGGCTTCCGTCCAGGACGTTCCTATCTCACGAGTGCCCTTCAGTCGCATCGAGAAATGGACAAAGGCCACAGATAAGGGTCATGCAGTAGATGTTGTATTTTTTGACTTCAAAAAGGCCTTTGATAGTGTACCACACGGGCTTCTTTTGCAGAAGATTTGGAACGTAGGAATTCAAGGAAAACTTTTCAATTGGATCAAGAGTTTCTTGTCATTCAGAGTACAGATAGTTGTTGTTGGAAACTCTAGCTCAGAATGGGCAAAAGTAGAAAGTGGTGTTCCACAGGGTTCTGTTTTGGGCCCCCTTCTCTTCCTAATCTACGTGAACGACTGTCTCAAGGACCTAGATTGTGAAGCTGTCATGTTTGCAGATGACATTAAAATATGGACTGAAGTCAGCTGCGCTGATGACGCAAAAAGGGTTACAATCGAATATCGACAAAACTAAGTGCCTGGTCGGCTAAGTGGCTTCTTAAGTTTAATGTATCCAAGTGCGTGATCCTACATCTAAGCGCCGGTCGAAAAGTATCTCTGAGACACCAGTACTTTATAAATGGCACTGCATTAAAAGAGGTCGAAACATACAAAGATCTGTGCATGTGGACAACTTCTAATTTGATGCCCTCAGAACACTGTAAGAAAGCAGTCCAGAAGGCAACATGTACACTACATTGGATCAGACGTGCGTTTAAAATTTTCCCCCGTGATCTATTCGGAAAAGTCTATTGCGCCTTTGTGAGACCACATTTAGATAACGGAGTACCAGCTTGGATACCGTGGATGAAGAAAGATGTTTACCTCCTCGAACAGGTGCAATGGAGAGCAACGAAGATGGTTGACGGTCTTAAGACTTTACCGTACCAAGACAGATTAAAAAAGCTTGACTTATTTCCTCTTTCCTACAGGCACTTACGGTGTAGCCTGCTCTGGACATTCCGGATTATCAGGGGCCATGGTTCCACCCTGAGATCGGAGGATTTCTTCGACTTTGCCTGCACAACTCATCTGCGTGGTCATCCGTACAAGTTTAATAGCGAACGCACGCGATTGAACCTCAGAAAGTTTTGTTTCAGCCAACGAGTGTTTCGACCTTGGAACTCGTTACCAAGCGAGATGGTTAACTCTGAAAGCATCATTGATTTTAAAAGAAGGCTTGATTGCATTATTTTTGACAAAAGACGACTGTCGCAGCATGAATTCTTAAAACCAGCCTTTTAAAATCTTTCGGGCTCTACTTTTCTTCCACAATGTTTCGCCTATGACTGTGAAAACGCATTTGAAGCTATCTTATGCTTTGACTCAAACATTTTAAAATGTACAACATTTTATATTGACTGTACACATGCAATGATAACTTAACATTAATAGGATCATCAAGGGCAATGCCTGTAACCCTTCAAAATATACAAAAATATATTTCGAAAAGACATTTGGAAGTTTTTCGCAAGAGAGGTCCAATACAAAGTCGTGTAAGAGAGAGTTGAGAATTTGATTCCTTACACGAAAAATCCGTAAATTTGTGCAATTACTCTTTACAGAGTTTAGCAAGAGAGGGAGTTTAATGAACACCACTATAGTTATAAATGTCAGAGCGGGAACCAGATTTCAAAACTGGAAATATAAAAGAAGTTTTCCAATAATCAGTTTTCGAGAAATACTGAGAATAATTTGCTTAGTATAGGTGAAAAATCTCTTAACAGTTTAATGAGTTTGGAAGGCTATCAGTTCCAACCAAATGTGAATTTTTTTAGGTGAGCTTTTTCTTTCCGAATACCTGAAGGCCAGAAATTAAGGGTTGATAGATGTGAATTTGAATTTGAAAGCAGAGGAATTGAGGAAATGAGGCTAGTTTCAATGGTTTCAATGGTTTCCATCCAAGAGTAGTTTCATGTGTATTAGCCACGATAAGCTTCCTGAACCCCTAGTATTTCAAAATATTACACTTTGAGAACGATTAACCATAAGAGACTTAGCACTAAGTTACACGATTAAGCTAGCATTATCACCTCATGCAGATCGAATTTCTGCAAAGGCTGCCGCATAATTTCTTCGTTCCGGAAAAAAGTTCAGCCTGTACCGCATGCTTGTTCTTCCCATCTTACAATACTGCTGTCCCCTCTTTGGGCTGATGAACGCCTCTGACCGCAGTAAGATTGAAAAAGTGCAGAGAGTTTTTACTTGAAGAATTATTTCTCTTCTTGGATCCAGTATATCTTATATGGATAGATGCCAGTTAGCAAACATTAAATTTCTGTGAGTTAGAAGACTTGAAGCCGGTCTCTCTTTCCAGTTTCGCGTTAACTCTAGTTCAAATCTCCCAAAGAATTAACGCTCTAACTCCGGTAGATCGACCCTATGCCACTCGTAATTCCTTCATGATCATTTCACCACCTCTTTGCTCCACAACTAAACGTTATCAGTTTACGCTTCAAAATATGCTTTCATATGGAATAATCTTCCACTGGAATTTAAGTTGTCGTCTACTTTATTGATTTTAAAAACTAAATAACGCAACATTTGACTTCGGAATATATAAAGTCCTCATTGTCCGTTTTCTTCCCACTCTCGCAAATTTTGGATTTTGAACAGGGTCCTCCTAGTATTTGAGGCAGTTCCCTTGATATTAAATTGGTTTCTAAATACGTTTCCGTTATCCTCTGCAGTCTCAATATTCACAGTCACTTTTTCGTCCCCTCATTTTCAACTATCATCGCAAACTTTTGACAACCTTGATTCTTTCCTCCGATTTTGCAAATCTGATGATTATCTCCGGGATCTGTTGATTATCGTGGCGGGTTCTGACGTTTTCACTCTATGTTGGTGATTTATAAAGTCAGCAATGTCACATCTCGGTGATGATATCATGACGTCTACTTTCCCCTCTTCGTTTCGACCCTGTTGTCCACGGTGTGTTCCTCCTCTATCACTTCCATGGTGGTTACAAACAGTAGCTCTGACTGTTTTATTATCTGTCACCCAAAAAGGAGCGTTACAAAGCCTCATATATTGTCAGCAAAATCACAATACTATGCCGTGGCATCGTACCAATCCGATCAACTCCAGCTATTAATTTTTTAGAGAAGCAGTTTTTTTCTCCAAGTTTTTTTTAACTCGGCGGCTCGCCCCCACTCCACCCCTTATTTAACCGAGGGTTTTTTTAACTGTTTCTTTTCTAGTTCACCATATAAACCAAAGATTGTTTTCTTTTGTTCAAAAAATGACAAAAAGTTCTGAATCGGATTTGCCTACCATACTGCTAATTTCTGCTGTCCATATGGCTGCTGACATAGTGCAGCCATTATCCACTTTGTATTTATTTATACGGCGATACTAAGTTTGTAATGATGGGGCCTTCTGGGCCGTAAATATACAATTTACATTTATCCTTAGTAGATCATTCCTATCCATTCGAAAACAAAACCTTTTAGTGGGCTCCTCATATTCAATTGCTTTCCCCGATTGTGAGTGGTGTGCTTCAAGGAACCATCTTAGGTTCTTTGTTGTTCTTACCTTCCGTAAATAATATATTTTCGATAGCTTAACATTCTCAATCTTATATTTATACTAATGACCTAGAAAAAATTTAAAAAAGTTCCTGTCCGTAAAAAACCTACCGCAAACAAACTTCATTTGCACATATAGCCTCTTTGAGCTTACCTAACATTCGCATAAAAGCTATCGCCTTTACCGAACCCAGTACACCAGAGTACGGTTCGCTAGTTCGAAAGGGTGTCCCATCTAGTCCTTGCTCCACACCATCATAACTAAGCTCAGACAGTATTAGCAATAATCTTACCTATCAACCCAGCGCTACATCGCTGCTGGACATTGCACCAAAAGAAGAGCTCTAATTAGACCAAGTCGCACACGGATTTGTCTCTAACCTGCCAAACACCTGGTTCATCTGGACCTATCGGACCAAGTGAACTGGTTACAAGTACTCACTCAGTTGAAAGACCTGAGATGCAAACGGGCACTCGATTGAGTCAAAAACATAATGCTATAGTAAAGGGGTCCCAGAGTCAGCGTCAATAATTCCAAAGGAGCGAGTAAAACATGACTTCGAACTCCTTCAATTGTATGCAAAAACGTTGCTAATGGACGGCGTGTCCATCCTAATTCGCCAGGTATATAGAATAAGGAATGCTCTGTCAACACCCAATTCAAATCATCGAGCAAGACCTCTGAAAATCATCTTACAAAACGAAGCACAGGCAAGCTCCTGCTACAGAGAAAATAAGCACTACGGGGTCTGCATTCTGATGTTTGTTTCAACTGGAAAACAGGCTGAAAGAGCGAATGAAAATGCGAAAATTAATTATAGAACTGGAAACACGAAAGACCAATGGCAAGGCACATCTCCAAATAAGGGATGGACAGATAGTTCAAGTGAAAAGAGTATTTCTTTGAGCGAAGGCAGTCACTCTCAGCCTAACTGTCCCGTTTCAGAAATCGAAAACGTTCCCGCTTAAAACAATCGTCATAAATGCCCGATCTCTGCTTTATAAAATGCCTTTGCTCCAGACTCTGATTTTTCATCCACCGCCCCGACATTGTAATGGTAACAGAGGCATGGGCAACACCCTGTGTATCGGACTCCGAACTCTATATTTTAGGCTACGCTTACATTCAAAATGATCAACGCGAGGGCCGTGGTGGAGGAAGCTGTATCTATGTTAAGCAACCACTTACATTTCTGCCGATAGACTATCGACAATTAACCGCGGTAGAAGAGAGCTGTTGGCTCCGATTTGTTCTAAAAGATAACTACTCTTTACTCGTTGGCTGCGTCTATCGACCACCCAATGTCAGCGAGGATTACGATCTTTGTCTCTCGCAGGCATTTCACGCCGCAGCTGACTTAAATCTGAAGTACTGCTTGATTGCAGGTGACTTCAGTCTTCCGGAAGTTCACTGGTTTCCACCTTCCGGTCCTGCAACGTTCGAAGACCTACTTGAGGCCATATATATTGGCATATGGGACCAGGTAGTTGATTTTCCCCTCTGAGGCTCAAACATACTTGAGCTTATTTTCTGTAAAGGTTGTCAGCCACTGTCACTGTCACCTTTAGCTCCACTTGGGAGTTCTGAACATGCTATAGTTCTTTCTTCACTAGAACTATAGGCTGATAAAACGTGATCCAAAAATATCGTTTTTCTGTTATTTCAGATCAGTAAATATAAGGAAATTGCGAACATATCTCAATTCCCACGATTGGACTAACTTCTTCATATGTTTGGATGTGAATATTTATACTGATATATTGTACTAAGTTCAAGGTCTACTCATTTCTCGTTTTGTTTCCCGTAAGAAAATAATTAATGTAAAGGATGAAGTCTACCTCCCTTTATAATTCCCACATAGACTGCGTACAGTCTCCCGTCGTTTTAATCTACAAAATGACACTTCAGTCCTGCCCTTGATCCAACATATGTTTAAAGAGGCTAAAAGGCTGTTTGACGAAAAACTACTAGCTGATGAGGTCAAATTTGCCAAAAACCTTCGTTAAATGTTGCGAAACTCTTTTCACGCACAGTAAAAGCGCAGAGAAAAACGCAGCACCCAGTACTTCGAGACGCCTTAGGAAACCCTATAGCTGACGCTAATTTGAAAGCTGATAGCTTCAATGTTTTCTTGTCTATAAGTTTTTGTGAACATTTTGCCGTTCCCTTTCCTAATATCCGAGTTTGGACTGATAGCGTGCTCGAAAGCATAACTTTAACCCTCTAGAAGTGACCGCAGCCATTCGGCGTTTTCGTAAATCTTACAGTCATAGACCAGATAGCGTCCCGGTCAGCGTTCTGAAGGCGGGTGCAAATGATAAATTTCCATCCACTCTGTATATGATATTTAATATTGCGCTTGAAAAGTCAAAAAATTCCTATTTTAAGGAAGGAATCGCGCATTCTGCCTATACCCAAACACGGCCGACATAAGTCATTTGATGACTTTAGGCCAATAAATACGCTGCCAGCATCCTCGAAGATCTTAGAGACCTTGATCAAAGACAAGATGATGCGTCACCTAACATAGAATAACGTACTTAATTTGGTTCAGCCTGGGTTCCTCAAAAAAGGTTTTGTGACACCTACCAGCTCTCTTTCTTTGATCATGTGCTACAATCTAGAGACAGCGGTTTTGTAATTTAAACCGTTTATTTCGATTTCCCAAAGGCTTTTGATCTTGTTGACCACGATCTTTTATTTAGAAAATTGCCTTCTTCGGCATATGTAACAAGGTTCTGAACTAAATATCCTCCTATTTGAATGCCCGCGCACAACGGGTTAAAATTTCTGATGTTATCTCCAACCCCACGCATGTGAGGAGCGGAGTTATTCAGGGCAGCGTGCTCGGCCCGCTTCTATTTTGCCTTTTTGTCAACGATGTTCCTGGTTGTTTACAGTATGGTAGGCCCTTTATGTACGCAGACGATTTAAAATGGCCCTATCGATATAAAAAGGTCGATCACAACATCGTGCTTGAACTCTTGAAAAAGGATCTTCAGGCCTTCGTTCAGTGGTGTCGCACATGACGCCTTTCACTTTCTTGACACAAGTGCTCAGTTATGGTTATTGGCGACAACCGTCAGCCCCATCTACGCAATGACGGTCACGGCCTAAATATGCCCGGAGATTTAAAGGATCTGGGCATATCATTTCTAGAAGTCTTAATCTGCCAGAGCACTGCTCCCAAATTGTCTTGAAAGCACGCCAAACTACTGGGTTTATTCTCAAAAATTTAACAACCATCAACATTAGAACCAGCCTTTATAAAATGCATGTCAGACCTAGTCTGGAATACTGCTCGTTTCTATTTAGCCTTCTGCATCCTAATAAACGGAAGAAAATAGAATCAGTCCATCACTCCTTTTCAAAAAGAGTTTTCTCTTCAGAGCAATGAAACCTACACTACCACCAACGCTATGAGCTAACAAGCCTTGACTCATTGTGGCTTCGCAGATTACATAAGGGACTATTTTTACTGTTTAAACTTTTAAACAGTTTTACCTTTAACCCCCTTACCTCTCTGAGGCAGCTCGACGACTTTCGGTGCACCAGTCATCGAGATGTATTTTTATTTCTTACTTTGGCATGCACCATTAGATACCGTCAGTATTTTTCGGTAAACTCAATAGCAACCTGGAATAAGCTACCCAGAAGTATCAAAATTCATCAAAGCTTTACTTGTTTACGAGAGCTGTCACTAGTTTTCGACATTCAAGACACCTTCCAAGAATTTTGGATACTGACTCTGTGGAAGCTCTCTTCCGTTCTAATGGCGTTCATGGACTCTGAATCCTGGGTGGACTTGATGGTGAGAGGAATATTGCTGGCAATGCAGACTTTTATCGGCTTATTCCTCAGTCAACAGCGAACGGCCGTTCGTCACCATACCTGTTGGTGCAGAATACGGGATCCATAACACTGAAAGGAGAAGTACTACACCATGCACTTATGTCAACGCTTCCCAGTCCTGAACTGTAAGCCCTCAATAAGCTGCAGTTTTTTCTCCTGAAAACACTTTAAAGAACGATCTTGATTTTTTTCACTGTCAGTTCGACTCTCTACTTCATATCTTTTTTTGACCTTGCCTGTTAACTTGAAATAAATAAATAAATAAATTCATTCGGACTCAAAAATGTGAAAACCTTTGCCTATCTGGGAAGCACACTGTCTCACAACACGAGAATCGAGGACTTGGTTGCTCAACGGATCTCCAAAGACAGTCAGGCCTTCGGCCGGCCGGCTTTAACTTTAAAGTCGCTGAAGCTAAAAGGTTGTCTTCCCGTAACAAAAACCCGCCAGTTCTGGTCAAACTTTTTTCAGCGATTGATGTTGACCTTATTTTCTCTAAGAATGAGCACTCAGCTCAATATTTTAAAAAAATCAAGTTGTTTATCTGTAGGGATAAAACCCCAATGGAACGTCGAGTTTCACCCTCATTAGCAAACAAGAAGCCTTCGTTTACACCTTCAATATCAAAAGTTATCTCAGAGGTTTGTCCTGTAGCTAATGCAAGCCCACAGCCCTCCGGATCGACAGGAATTTCGATTCCAGCTGAATCTTCACCCGTTAACCTTGTTCCTGGTTTGAGTGAAATTGTGTCAAAGCCACTTCTTTCTCATCCCAAGCAAACAATGCCTGTTATAGCTGCCAAATCTACTAAACCTAAGAAAACTCCTAGTAAATCTGAATCATTGGCTAATCCAGGCATTAAAATCAGTAATTTCATTACCGATGGGAAACCTGCTAACCCTCAGCATCTACAACAGCTGCGAACGCTAATGTTAGCATTCTTTTCAACCCAAAAGGTGGCCGAATTCCCCAAATAATTAACGCTTCTACTTATGTTGCCAGTTTTTCGAAATCATTTATTCCTTTTTCAAATGCACGTTTTCCACCAATTTTCGCTTACTTCCCTCAAAATCTCATTTCATTGCCACCCTCTATCTTTCAAATGCCACAATATAGCCTTCCTTTACAAGGTGTTCATCCAAATATGCCGTCGTACAATAATCTCAGTTCTCTTAACAGTAACATTTCGACAAATTGTAGACCAGAGCAATTTTGTTTCCCACCTTTCGTTTCTTCTTTCCAGTTTTCTTCTCCGCCACCAAATTACCTTTTTTTATAAATACTGATGAGCGTAACCAGCAGCTCAGGAATACGCTCAGCTTAGTTTCACTCAATGCGAGATCAGTTGTAAATAAGATGGCTGAGCTTAGAACAGTAGCCTTTTGAGCTTGATCCAGATGTGCTGTGCATCACTGAATCCTGGGCTCACTCTCTTATTTCTGACTCAACGCTTGCTATAGATAATTTCAATTTGTACCGACAAGACCGCGCTGAAAAACGTGGCGGTGGTTGCCTCCTTTATATTAAGTCATCCTTTGTACATTTCCCTTTTCAGCTGGCCATTTCGTCCTTTTCTGGAAATGTGTGCTTTGCTTCAGTCATCCTCCCTCACAATAAAAAAGCGTTTATTGGCCATGTCTATAATCCTCCGTGTTATTCTGGCAATGAAAGCGAGCTCTGTGAACTATTTTAAAAAGTTGCAGAAACTCAAATTGATGTCAAAATAATCGTAGGCGATTTCAATCTGCCAGACATTGACTGGCAGGCAAATTCCTCTCCGCCTAAACATCAGAAATTGGTCGATACTATTAACTTTTCAAACATGTCCCAACTGGTCAGATCAGATACTAGAAACGAAAACATTTTAGATTTAATTTTTACAAATGATGTCCACCCTCTCTTTATGAATTTTCACCATGATCTTTTCACAAGTGATCACGCAATAATTCACTGTTGTTTTCCAGTTCCCCTTCATACGAAGCCTGAAGTTAAATGCAATAACCTAGATTTTGCTAACACAAACCATGAAATGATAAATAATATCGTAAGCACTCTAGATTTGCATAGCATATTCACAATCAACGATCCAAACTTTTTCCGTGAGCTATTGCAGAGCTTCACAGAACAAATCCAGGCTTTAATCCCGTTTAAGATTTATAATTCAAATACAACTTCTTCTACTTTTCCGCATTTTTTCCAGAACAGACTTAAAAATTACAAAAACAACTTAAAGATTCATCTAAAAGCTCTTTGTCAGTTCATTTAAGGATTGCACAAATATTTGAATACGCATCGAAAATTAGGCTCGCGAGAGATAAGCGTAGGGAGTCTCGGGCACTAAGTGATGGCAATTCATCCAAATCTGTTGCTCATATCATCCATGTTCGGTCATCGGCTAAGCGTCTGAATGTAACTCCGCCCTTACTCGACTGTAACCAAAAATTTGTTACAGACGATTTAAGCAAAGCAGAGTTGTTAAATTCGTTTTCTGCCAACCACTTTACCACTGAAACTAGCCCCACTCCCACAATTCCTCTGCTTTCAAATTCGCTTCTATCAACCACTAATTTCTCGCCTTCATGTATTCAAAAGGAAATAGCTCACCAAAAAAATCACATTCGGTTGGAACTGATAACATTCCAAACTCTCTTATTAAACAGTTAAGGGATTTTTTACCTTTACATAGCAAGTTATTCTCAGTATTTCTCGAAAATGGTTTCTTCCCCGATTACTGGAAAACTTCTATTAGTATACCAGTTTTTAAATCTGGTTCCCGTTTGGACATTCATAGCTATCGCGGTGTTCATAAAACGCCCTCTCTTGCTAAACTCTTCGAAAAACTAATTGCAAAACAAATCACAGATTTTTGCATAAGCAATCAAATTATCAACTTTTCCCAACACGGCTTCTTACCGGACCGCTCTTGTGAAACCTGCCACATGTCTTTTCTAAATCTACTAACCTCTATTCGTAAGGATCATCTCTCTGTGGTAGTTATCTATTTTGATCTTAGTAAGGCATTAGATAAAGTGCCTCATAAACGACTTCTAGCTAAACTAGAATCTAAAGGATTTCGTGGTCCCCTTACTGATTTTATTAGATCATACCTTAATGATCGAAAACAGAAAGTTTTAGTGGGGTCCTCATACTCATGTGCTACCCCGATTGTGAGTGGCGTCCTTCAAGGTACCGTATTAGGTCCTCTGTTGTTCTTACTGTATATAAATGATATTTCATCGATAGTTAAACATTCTCAATCTTTTATTTATGCTGATGACCTCAAATGCGTGTATTCCTTCTCTAACTCTACGACCGAACAATGCCTTGAGCAAATTCATTCGGACTTAGACGCTCTTTCGGCCTGGAGCTCCACGTGGCTAATGGAGTTCTCACCTACTAAGTGTCGCTACATGAGTTTTGGGCCTGTAAGGCTGCCGCATCCTCTTATTTTTAAAGGTTGCCCTATGATTGAATGTTCCTTTATCAAGGACTTGGGCTTAAGCTACACCAATAAATTAGATCTTTCGCCTCATGCCGATAGAATTACGGCCAAAGCTGCTCAGATTTGCGGCTTTATTTCTTATAATTTCTACCTTCCTGAAATTAAATTAAGACTTTATCGTATGTTTGTACTTTCCATTCTTGAATTTTGCTGTCATTTCTCCAGTTTAATGAACGAATCTAGCCGTTCAAAAATTGAAAATGTCCAAAGACATTTCCCAAAATACTCCTATTTCCGACTCTTTCATCTTTAAGAATTTAGAATTTATATTTGGTTAGCACCGGGAAGGTACTGTCTAAGCAAACATTAGTAACGAAATAAAGTTATGACAATGTGTGCAGATAAAATGTACAAATTCATAACTTGTCCTGCTATGTCAACAGTTAGCAATGTTTTAAAATTAATGGTGAACTAGAAAAAAATAGGCAGTGAAAAAAACTCCTACCATGAAAATGGAGGCAGAGTTCAATAGGCCTTCATTTTCGAATAGAAGGTAGGAGAAAAAAACTGCTTAGGAAAAATAGTCAGGTGGTAGAATAGGGTAATACTGCAGTAGCATTTCAGAATGAGATAATGAAACGTCGAGGTGATTCGTTCTTGATCACTTAGGCGTATGAAACAGAATCTCACGAAAATGCGTCAATGAACTTAAGTCCTCAGCATCATAGGATCCAGAATTGAATTCTGATGATGGTTAGTATCCAAAGAAACCGCAGCATTTAAGACTGTGGACCACCGAATTTGTACGTCCGAATGACGTCATCGTTTGGAGGACGGGTGATATAAGGAGACATTATAGTTCATGGGCGTCTCGAGGTAGCGTAAATATAGTTTCAAGAGGGTTACTCAAATTCCCGATGGTCCTTTCTCCGAGTCATGGGGAAAGCTACTGGGAAAAAGATGAGGAAAATAAAAAGGTTAATAGAATCAGTGTTAAGATAAATGTGCAGTCTTCGCTTGAATGCAGATAGACTAGTTAACGACCTTATTTCAATTGGCAAGTTATTCCAAAGAAAACTATACCTAGAAGCAAAGAAGAGAGCGTTTACACGTGGAGGATGCAGGGGAGGTATAATTAGTTCAGAATTTCTTAGGTTATAAGGAAGACTAACGGGGTAATGACAGAAAGCTTTGGGGAGAGTTGAACTATTATTAAGACGAAAAAGGAGACAAAAGCCTGCTTCAAGTCTCCTGACCCAAAAGAAATTTTAGCTTCGTTAGCTGGCATCTTGTTGAGTAGGAAGTAGTTAAAAGAGTCGGATATAGGAGTTTTTTTGGTGAAATTTCTTTGAACATTTTCAATTTTTGAACGGCTAGATTCGTTCATCAAACCGAAGAAAGGACAGCAAAATTCAAGAATGGGAAGTACAAACATACGATAAAGTCTTAATTTAATTTCAGGAAGGTAGAAATTATAAGAAATAAAGCCGCAAATCTGAGCAGCTTTGGCCGTAATTCTATCGGCATGAGGCGAAAGATCTAATTTATTGGTGTAGCTTAAGCCCAAGTCCTTGATGGAGGAACATTCAATCATATGGCAACCTTCAAAGATAAGAGGTTGCGGCAGCCTTACAGGCCCAAAACTCATGTAGCGACACTTAGTAGGTGAGAACTCCATTAGCCATGTGGAGCTCCAGGCCGAAAAGAGCGTCTAAGTCTGAATGAATTTGTTCTAGGCACCGTTCGGTTGTAGAGTTAGAGAAAGAATAAACGCATTTGAGATCATCAGCATAAATAAAAAGATTGAGAATGTTTAACTATCGATGAAATATCATTTATATACAGTAAGAACAACAAAGGACCTAATACGGTACCTTGAAGGACACCACTGACAATCGGGGTAGGACTTGAGTACGAGGACCCTACTAAAACTTTTTGTTTTCGATCATTTAGGTATGATCTAATAAAGTCAGTAAGGGGACTACGGAATCCTATAGCTTCTAGTTTAGCTAGAAGTCGTTTATGAGGCACCTTATCGAATGCCTTACTAAGATCAAAAATAGATAACTACTACAGATAGATGATCATTACGAAGAGAGGTTAGTAGATTTAGAAAAGACATGTGGCAGGTTTCACAAGAACGGTCCGGTAAGAAGCCGTGTTGGGATAAGTTGATAATTTTATTGCTTATGCAAAAATCCGTGATTTGTTTTTGCAATTAGTTTTCGAAGAGTTTAGCAAGAGAGGGCGTTTTATGAACACCGCGATAGTTATGAATGTCCGAGCGGGAACCAGATTTAAAAACTGGTATTATAATAGAAGTTTTCCAACAATCGGGGAAGAAACCATTTACGAGAAATACTGAGTATAATTTGCTTAGTAAAGGTGGAAAATCCCTTAACTGTTTAATAAGTGAGTTTGGAATGTTATCAGTTCCAACCGAATGTGAATTTTTAGGTGAGCTATTTCTTTTGAATACATGAAGGCGAGAAATTAATAGTTGTTAGAAGTGAATTTGAAAGCAGAGGAATTGTGGGAGTGGGGCTAGTTTCAGTGGTAAAGTGGTTGGCAAAAAACGAGTTTAACAATTCTGCTTTGCCCAAATCATCTGTAACAAATTTTCTGTTACAGTCGAGTAAGGGCGGAGTTACATTCAGACGCTTAGCCGATGACCGAACATGAAAGATTTGAGCAACAGATTTGGATGAATTGGCATCACTTAGTGCCCGAGACTCCCTACGCTTATCTCGCGCGAGCCTTATTCTCGATGCTAATTCAAATATTTGTGCAATCCTTAAATGAACTGACAAAGAGCTTTAGATGAATCTTTTAAGTTGCTTTCGTAATTTTTAAGTCTGTTCTGGAGAAAATGCGGAACAGTAGAAGAAGCTGAATGTGAATTAAAAATCTTAAACGGGATAAAAGACTGGATTTTTTCTGTGAGGCTCTGCAATAGCTCACGGAAAAGTTTAGATCGTTGATTAAGAATATGCTATGCCAATCTAGAGTGCTTACGAAATTATTTACTGTTTCATGGTTTATGTTAGCAAAGTCGAGGTTATTGCATTTAAACTCAGGCTTCGTAAGAAGGGGAATTGGAAAACAACAGTGAATTATTGCGTGATCACTTGTAAAATAGATCATGATGGAAATTCATAAAGAGAGGGTGAACATCGTTTGTAAAAATTAAATCTAAAATGTTGTCATTTCTAGTAACTGATCTGACCAGTTGGGGACATGTTTGTAAAAGTTAATAGTATCGACCAATTTCTGATGTTTAGGCGGAGAGGAATTGGCCTGCCAGTCAATGTCTGGCAGATTAAAATCGCCTACGATTATTTTGACATCAAACTGAGTGTCTGCAACTTTTCAAATAGTTCACAGAGCTCGCTTTCATTGCCAGAATAACACGGAGGATTATAGACACAGCCAATTACCGCTTTTTATTGTGCGGGAGGATGACTGAAGCAAAGCATACATTTCCAGAAAAAGACGAAATGTTCAGATGAAAAGGGAAATGTACAAAGGATGACTTAATATAAAGGAGGCAACCACCGCCACGTTTTTCAGCGCGGTCTTGTCGGTACAAATTGAAATTATCTATAGCAAGCGTCGAGTCAGAAATAAGAGAGTGAGCCCAGGATTCAGTGATGCACAGCACATCTGGATCAAGCTCAAAAGGCTACTGTTCTAAGCTCAGCCATCTTATTTACAACTGACCTCGCATTGAGTGAAACTAAGCTGAGCGTATTCCTGAGCGGCAGGTTACGCTCATCAGTATTTATAAAAAGGATAATTTGGTGGCGGAGAAGAAAACTGGAAAGAAGAAACGAAAGGTGGGAAACAAAATTGCTCTGGTCTACAATTTGTCGAAATGTTACTGTTAAGAGAACTGAGATTATTATACAGCGGCATATTTGGTTGAAAACCTTGGAAGGGAAGGCTATATTGTGGCGTTTGAAAGATAGGGGTGGCATAGAAATGAGATTTTGAGGGACGTTAGCGAAAATTGGCGGAAAACGTGCATTTGAAAAAGGAATAATTGATTTCGAAAAACTGGTAGCATAATTAGAAGCCTTAAATATTTGTGGATTTCGGACAATTTTTGGGTTGGGAAAGATGCTAACGTTAGCGTTCGCAGCTGTTGTAGATGCTGAGGGGTTAGCAGGTTTCCCATCGGTAATGCCATTGCTGATCTTAAAGCCTGGATTAGCCACAGATTTAGATTTACTAGGAGTTTTCTTAGGGTTAGTAGATTTGGCAGGTATAGCCGGCATGGTTTGCTTGGGATGAGAAAGAAGTGGAGTTGACACAATTTCCCTCAAACCAGAAACAAGGTTAACGGGTGAAGATTCAGCTGGAATCGAAATTCCTGTCGATCCGGAGGGCCGTGGGCTTGCTTTTAGCTTCAGGACAAACCTCTGAGATAACTTTTGGTATTGAAGGTGTAGACCAAGGCTTCTTGTTTGCTAATGAGGGTGAAACCCGACGTTCCATTGGGGTTTTATCCCTACAGATAAACAACCTGTTTTTTTTCAAATATTGAGCTGAGTGCTCATGCCTAGAGAAAATAAGGTCAACTTCAATCGCTGAAAAAAGTTTGACCAGAATAGGAGGGTTTTTACTACGGGAAGATAACCTTTTAGCTTCAGCGACTTTAAAGTTAAAGCCACACGAGTAAAGGAAATGAAATGCAACGTCCAGGGGATTTTACTCTTGGGAACGTTTTTAAAAGAAAATTGAAACTCCTTTTATGTCGGTCAAGTGACTCAGTACTGACCATGTTTATAAAAGGCTCTAGTTTCACGCATTGTTGAGAAGTGAGTGAAGACAACTTTCCCTCAAAAATGGTACCAAGGATCGTGAAGAGAACCATATTTAGACATAAAGGTATTAAAGTTTTCCAGGGCGTCAAGATCTAATTTCTTCATGCTTAAGGTGGGTTGTTCTAGTGGAAGTTTCACGCGAAGAGGATGTTTGCGTCTAAGAACTGACTGGGGTTTCATATTGGTTTTAAAATATAAGTACTTTTCAAATCAATAATACGAAGGAAAATTGTTACTAGTAACGTTTTTGCGGAATAAAAGATTTAATATTTAAGCAAGTCACTGCAAGCAAATATCGGCTAGGTAACGAGTTTAAACTGAAAATAGAATTAGCGAAGAGGCTATGCAGGATGAAAAATTATATCAACTGGTATACCAGTTACTAAAAATTATTCTTCGCTGGAAATAAGGTAAACTTACAAATTTTCAACTTTATTTCTAGAATTAGCCTTTAGATTCCGTCGTTTTGGACGTAAATCTGCGAGAACTTTAATGAGGCTATGTAGGGTGAAAAAGTTTAAAAACTCTATATTTCTCCCTTTTGCAATGGCAATAACTGCAGGTATGTGCAGCTGATGATGAGGTAGAAATACAATTAAAATCTACTTCCTACTCAACAAGATGCCAGCTAATTAAGCTAAAATTTCTTTGGGTCAGGAGACTTGAAGCAGGCTTTTGTCTCCTTTTCCGACTAAATAATAGTTCAACTCTCCCCAAGCTTTTTGTCACTACCCCCGTTAGTTTTCCGTATAACCTAAGAAATTCTGCACTAATTATACCTCCCCCTGCATGCTCCACATGAAAACGCTCTCTCATCTTTGCTTCTAGGTATAGTTTTCTTAGGAATAACTTGCCAATTGAAATAAGGTCGTTAACTAGTCTATCTGCATTCAAGCGAAGACTGCACATTTATCTTAACACTGATGCTATTAACCTTTTATTTTCCTAATCTTTTCCCAGTAGCTTTCCCCATGACTCGGAGAAAGGACCATCGGGAATTTAAATGACCCTATTGAAACTATATTTTCGCTACGTCGGGTCGCCTATGAACTATGATGTCTCCTTATATCACCAGTCATCCAAACGATGACGTCATTTGGACGTACACATTCGGTGGTCCACAGTCTAAATTGCTACCGTTTCTTTGGATACTAACCGTCATCAGAATTCAATTCTGGATCCTAAGATGCTGAGGACTTAAGTTCATTGAAGCATTTTCGTGAGATTTTGTTTCATACGCCTAAGTGATCAAGAACTAATCACCTCGACGTTTCATTATCTCATTCTGAAATGCTACTACCTTATTACCCTACTCTACCACCTGACCATTATTTCCTAAGCAGTTTTTTTCTCCTACCTTCTATTAAAAAATGAAGGCTTATTGAACTCTGGCTCCATTTTTATGGTAGGAATTTTTTTCCTTGCCTATTTTTTCTAGTTCACCATTAATTTTAAAACATCGCTAACTGTTGACATAGCAGGACATGTTATGTATTTGTACATTTTATCTGCACACATTGTCATAACTTTATTTCGTTACTAATGTTTGCTTAGACAGTGCCTTGCCGGTGCTAACCAAATATTAATTCCAAATGTCAAGCCACATTTTGAGCCTGGTTGAAGTGGACTATTTCACCTAGTCGGCTGGAGGTGTCTCATTGTTGCGATAAGACACCATGTTCGCAACTTTAGGACATTTAAAAAGTTGATACGCTACTCTAGTGCAAGATTGTCGACCCATTCAGCCTGTTGAGCAAACTTCTAGGGCAATCTCGATCGCACAACGATAATAAAACATTAATGCATTCGTGAAAGACCACCGTCCTACGACTGGGATCAACACCCACCTATCACAAACCGAGAGACTATACATGAACACACGGGCTACGTTTGTGTTAGCCAGACGTACCTCAGATTTATGGGCTGGAGGCCATTTTTTAACACCATTATCCAGCTACACGCAAGACAGCAACAAGTATCAGCTAAAAGAACAATTGCGGGGCACCTTGATAGCATAGTATTAGCGATATTTGTGCATTTGCAAGAGCCATGAGCAGCTGGGAACTATTCCGTCTTTTTATTGGCTGATCCGGGAGCCTTTGACGAAGGTAATAAGTCGTGTCAATGCCTACGCAGTACCCCTTTAACAGAAATTCTGCAGGTCATAACCCCAGGCCTTAGCAACCCTAGATGGCCACGATTCCAACGTGAAACGTCTGTGACATGAAAATCGTACTTGAATGCCCAATCAAGGCCCTGGATGAGGCACCTAAAGCTATAAAGTTTCGCTAGGAACCTGCTATCAGGAATTGCTGATAACAATCTAGGATATATCTCCAGGGATACCCTAGATCGTTCATCAACTTGGTGTCAGCGTGCGAATGCCAAAAGCCTGATCCAGTTGACAGATTTAGGAAACTAGGGCCATGTTATGTGACCTTATATTGCGCTAGTATATATGTTATTGTCGGTTTAGCTGACCTAATGTCAGCTAATCGAGCTCGATAACCACTAAAAAACCCTTCGCGAGACACAATCGCATCAAATAACTGGAGGGTTAGACCAGAATGAACTAGACAAAACGGAAAAAAATGTAAGGACACCGAACAAAAACAATAAACAAGGCAATGAACTTCAACTCGCAACTGGGCGTCTCCTGTTTTCGCTGCTGCGTGTCATCAACGCTCTCTTAATTGTGCTGATCAGTCTTAATTATTTGCAGTCAGTATTAGCGATCGATCTTCATTCCTCAATCGCATTCCACCAGACGTCATCTCAATTGAACTCCTGACTCTGCTCCTCATCCTTGGGGCAGAGCTTTCTGGATCTAGCGTGGAGCTCATTACAATCCTCCACAACACTTGCTATCTAACCCTAATAGCAATGAAATACGATTCGAAGCTCGACCGGTCGCACGTCAATCGTAGCTGGAATTTGATTGGTTGCTAGTGCACCTCGATGACGCGTCACTAAGGGCGCAATAGAATGCGCGCAGCGTTATTGGCAAATCGATCGGGCACTGAGCTGTCAATCACGCGCGCGCCGTGCCACGCCATTTCCTGCGCTCTCGTGCTGCGACGCGGTCGCTTAACTGCCTGTACCGCTGTTCTGTCTAGATGGTGTATCACATAACCAGATGATTTAATTCTTCATCTCTATGTGCATTGCAGGTCGTCGTAAGATGTTCATAAAAGAACGTCAAATAGCTACTCGTGTGAGCTTCTGGCCTGAAATGGCTATCGCCTCAAAGTACGTTTGAACTTGCTTGACTTCTAGATGCACATACGGCAGCTTATCGGGAGGACTCAGAATTGAAGTAGTTTTTACCGATAGTCATCGCCACGTTGTAAAACGCCTGATTCCCGAATTTAGCGTTATCAGAGCTCTGTTGGCCTGAATTCTATGTTAGAGAACTGAGTTGAAAAATTAACTATCTTATTCAAAAATAGATGTGTGGTATTATTTAACAGATATTGTTTGATTTTTATTTTAAATTCTAATAGGGTTCGACTATTTCTGATAGAACTTGGTAGGGCATTCCATATTGTCGCGTATCTTATGGAATAGAAGTTGAATCGTTGGACCTTTTTGAATTTAGGAATTTTTATAATATTTTCATAATTTCTAGTGTCTCGGGGGCCGTTTTGATTTGTTAGTATATTCATTCTGAGAATATATTGGTCGTGTTTGATTTTGAATAGAAAAGTGAGACCATTTTTGAGTCTTCTGATCCAGAAAGGTTGAAGACCATATCTACTGTAATGTTCCATGTATGAGCCTTGAATGCCATCACATTTGGATAAGGATCTGGTAAAGCATCTTTGAATGGCTTCTAGTTTCCTTCGACCATCTGATGGCATTATGCCAAAGAAAATTTAGCAGTAATCCAGGAGAGGTAAAACGTACATTTTATATAGTCGTGTTTTTAGGGCGGGTGAGGAGAAATTTTTACAAATGAATTCGCATAGTCTAGTGGCTTTTGGTGATATTTGTTTAACGTGGGGAGATAAATCAAGAGCATTTGTTTAGCTAAGACCTAAGTCTTTTATTGATGTTGTCTCGGTTATTTACTGATTATTGAAAATTATGGGTGGAAGTTTTTGTGGACCAAAAATCAGGAGGTGACATTTACTTGGAGAGAATGGCATTTGCCATAGCGTATTCCATTCGCTTAGTTTTTAAGATCATTTTCAATCGTTCTATGCATACTGGCTACTGTATGCTTGTTATATGCATATGCAAGTTTTAAGTCGTCCGCATATAAAAATGTTTTAGCTGACGTTGTTATAGAGGATAAGTCGTGAATGTATATAAGAAAAAGGATTGGACCTAGGATAGTCCCCTGAAGTACTCCACTACTAATAGGAGATGGTTCTGAGACCACGTTTCGAATTTGTACTACCTGATATCGGCTTTGAAGGTAAGATATTAGAAAGTCAAGAAGGGGAGACCCAATTCTATGACTTATTAGCTTCACTAGAAGCCTTTGATGGGGGACTGTATCGAACGCTTTTTTACGTCAAAGTATATCGTAGCTACCGTGTTTTCGTCATCTCTGTTACTTGAAACGAATTCAAGGAAGGTGAGATGGCAGGACTGACATGACTTTTTAGGTAAGAAAGCGTGTTGAGAGGAAGGTATGAGGTTAGCGTTTTTATATAATTTAGCATTTGGTTCGACATTAATTTTTTCTAGGATTTTTGCTATAACCGCTGTTCGGTGAACGCCACGATAGCTTTGTGTATCAGATCGGTTCCCATTTTTAAAGATTGGTGTAATGCTAGAGTATTTCCAGATTTCTGGATACATACCATTCGATTGGAGTAGGGAGAATAGACTAGACAGCAGTATTGGAGCATATATCATATGCTTCAGTATGCAAGGTGGGATTTTATCCGTTCCATAAGAGGTGGAATTAGACAGCTGTCTAATAGCTTTTTTGACAGTTTCTTCGCTAAAACACATCTAATTGAGGGTAAATGCTGTCATGTCTGTTGGTTGGGGTATCGGCTTATTCTTAACTGTATAGTTGGCTGAGAAGTACTTATTGAATAAATTTGCTCTTTGTTTATCGTCCGTTATTACTTGTCCTGCGTCATCAATCATGAGTTGTGGACCTGGTTTTCGAGTAGTGTGCATTTGTTTTCGAAAGATCTGTGCTGTTTTTTCGGAGGACTCTATGGCCCGGCGTTCCGCTGCTATGTTTTTGTTTGCTTCCAATTTTTTAGCTAGATCATGAATTTTTCTAATTTTATTTTATTTTATTTATTAATTGCCAGTTTACAGGCAAGGTCAAAAAAATATATATACAGTAGAGGGTCAAGCTGACAGTGAAAAAAACTCCTGATCGTTGTTTCCTGTGTTTTCAGGAGAAAAACTGCAGCTTATTGAGTAATTAAAGTTCTGGACAGGGACGCGTTAACAGGTGCCCGGTGAAGAACCTCTCCATTCAGTGTTACGGGTCTGGTATTCTGCACCAGCAGGTATGTCGGCGAGCGGCTGTTCGCTGTCGACTGAGAAATAAGCCGATTGAGGGCTGCAGAGCCAGTTATTTTTCCCCTTAGCATGAAGACCGGCACAGGATTCAGAGTCCGTGAACGCCATCAGCACCGAAGAGAGCTTCAACAGAGTCAGCACCCAAAAGTTTTGGAAGGTGTCCTGAATGTAGAAAACTAGTGACAGTTTGCGTAAACAAGGGATAGCTTCGCTGAATTTTGATACTTCTAGGTAGCTTATTCCAGATTGCTATAGCGTTTACCGAAAAAAACTGTCAGTATCTAACTGTGCGTGCCAAAGGAAGAAATAAAAATACATCTCGATGACTGGTGCGCCGAGAGTGGTCGAGGTGCCTCAGAGATTTAAGGGGGTTAAATGTACAACTGTTTAGTAGTTTAAACAGTAAAAATAGTCCCTTCTGTAATCAACGAAGCCATAGTGGGTCAAGGCTTGTAAGCTCACAGCGTTGTTGGTAGGACAGGTTTCGGTGATCTGAATAGAAAACTCCTTTTGGAAAGAAGTGCTGGACTGATTCTATCTTCTTTCGTTCACTAGCATACAGAAGACTGAATAGAAACGAGCAGTATTCAAGACTAGGCCTGACATAAATTTTATAGAGGCTGATTCTAATTTTGATGGTTTTAAAATTTTTGAGAATAAACCCAGTAGTTTGGCGTGCTTTCGAGACAATCAGGGCGCAGTGCTCTGACAGATTAAGACTACTAGAGTATGATATGCCCAGATCCTTTATAACTCTGGGCACGTTTAGATCGTGACCGTCTATGCTTAGGTGGGGCTGATTGTTGTCACCAATAACCATAACGGAGCACTTTTGCCAAGAAAGTGAGAGGCGCCATGTGCGACACCACTGAGCGATGGTCTGAAGATCCGTTTTTAAGAGCTCAAGCACAATGTTGCGATCAATCGGTTTATATCAATAGGTAACTTTTAAATCGTCAGCGTACAGAAAGAGCCTACCATACTGAAAACAATCAGGAACATCGTTGACAAAGAGGCAAAATAGAAGCGGGCCGAGCACGCTGCCCTGAATAACTCCGCTCCTGACATGCGTGGGGTTGGAGATAACATCCGAAATTTTAACCCGTTGTGCGCGAGCATTCAAATAGGAAAATATTAAGTTCAGAAGCTTGTAACCTATGCCGAAGGAGGCAAGTTTCAGCAGTAAGAGATCATGGTCAACACGATCAAAAGCCTTAGTGAAATTGAAGTAAACCGTGTAAATTGCAAAACCGCTGTCTCTAGATTGTAGCACATGATCGAAGAAAGAGAGCTGGCAAGTGTCACAAGACCTTTTTTCGAGAAAACCATGCTGAGCCGCATTTAGTAGGTAATTTTCTCTTAGGTGACACATCATCTTGTCTTTGATCAAGGTCTCGAAGATCTTCGAGACTGCTGGTAGTGTATTTATTGGCCTAAAGTCGTCAAATGACGTAGGTCGGCCGTGTTTCGGAATAGGCAGTATGTGCGATTCCTTCCATAAAATAGGGAAAGTTTCACTTTCAAGAGCAAGATAAAATATCTTATACAGAAGGGACGGAAAAATATCGTTTGCATCCGCCTTTAAAACGCTGACTGGGACGCCATCTGGTCCTGGACTGTAAGATTGACGAAAACGCCGAATGGCTACGGTCACGTCCCAGAGGGTAAAAGTTATGGTTTCGAGCACGTTACCGGTCCAAACCCGGATGTCAGGAAAGGGGGCGACAGTATGTTCACTAAACGTTCTAGACAAGAAAGCATTGAAGCTATCAGCAGTCAACTTAGCGTCAGCTATTGGGTTTCCTAAGGCATCTCGAAGTACGGGGTGCTGCGTTTCTCTCTGCGCTTTTACTGTGCGCGAAAAGAGCTTCGCAACATTTAATGAAGGGTTTTCGGCAAAGGTAACGTCATCGGCTTGTCGTTTTGCGTCAGACAGCCTCTTAGCCTCTTCAAAGATTTTTTGGATCAAGGGCAGGACGGAGTTGTCGTTTTGTAGATGAAAACGACGGGAGAGTCTACGCAGTCTACGGTGGAATGATAAACGGAGGTATACTTCATCCTTGACATTAATTATTTTCTTACGGGGAATAAAACGAGAAATGAGTGGACATAGAACTTTGTAAAAAGTATCAGTACAAACATTCACATCCGAACATACAAAGAAGTTAGTCCAGTCGTGGGAATTTAGGTGTGTTACCAATTCCCACATATTTGCTGATCTGAAATCACGGAAAAAGCTATATTTTTTGGAAAACGTTTCGGCAGCCTCTAGTTCTAGTGTAGAAAAGAACTATAGTATGATCAGAATTCCCAAGTGGATCTTAAGGTGACACTGACGATGGCTGAAAACCTCTACAAAAAATAAGATCAAGTATGTTTGATCCTCGGGTGGGAAAATCAACTACCTGGTCCCACATGCCTATATTTATGGCCTCAAGTAGGTCTTCGAACTTTGCAGGACCGGAAGTTGGAAACCAGTGAACTTCAGGAAGATTGAAGTCACCTGCAATCAAGCAGTACTTCAGATTTAAGTCAGCTGCAGCGTGAAATGCCAGCGAGAGACAAAGATCATAATCCTCGCTGGCATTGGGTGGGCGATAGACGCTACCAACGAGTAAAGAGTAGTTATCTTTTAGATCTACTCGGAGCCAACAGCTCTCCTCTACCACGGTAAATTGGCGATAGTCCAATGGAAAAAATGTAAGTGGTTGCCTAACATAGATACAGCTTCCTCCGCCATGGCCCTCGTGTCAATCATTCCGAATGTAAGCGTAGCCTACAATAGAGAGTTCGGAGTCAGATACACAGGGTGTTGCCCATGTCTCTGTAACTATTACAATGTCCGGGCGGTGGATGAAAACCAGATTCCGGAGCAAAGGCATCTTATTAAGCAGAGATCTGGCATTGAGGACGATTAGTTTAAGCGGGCACGTTTTTGGTTTCTGAAACGGGACAGTTAGGCTGTCAGGGTGACTGCCTTCGGCCAGAGAAATGCTCTTTTCACTTGAACTATCTGTCCATCCCTTATTTTGAGATTTGCCTCGCCATTGGTCTTTCGTGTTTTTAGTTCTATTATTAGCTGTCGCATAGGTTTATTACGAACAAGAGCTTTTTGAGCAGTTGGGCAAGATAAAGATTTTTTAAAGTTATCTATTTCTTGTCTTAGATTCCTTATTTCCTGCTCCATCCCTGAGAATTTCTGCTGAATGTGGATAAATAACTAACTGAGGGATCATGAAGATGTTTTTCTTAGTTTTTTAGTCCCTTGGAAATGAAGTTAGTAATTTGTGACTTATACGGTAATCTCTCATCTATTAAGGTAGCTCGAATTATAAAAAGAGTAGAGTATAAAAGTTTAATCATCGTTTAATCGCAAAAGCTAATGATTCGACCACTCCTCCAAACGACTGAAGTTGATATGTAGTTTATCTTCGTAAGCAGGGTTCTGAATTACATTCAAGATTTTCCTGTCGTCGGCAAACATTGCTGCTTCACAGCCCAGATCCCTGACACAATCTGTCACGTATATTGGGAACAGTATTGGCCCTAGTACTGAACTCTGTGGAACCCAACTCTCGACCGCAGCAGAACTTGACATCTCTTGGCCGATGCACACATCCTGACGTCGACCAACGTGGACGTTTTTTATCCCCTCGAGGAGGGTACCTCTGATTCCAATTCTTTCTAACTTTTAGAAAATTCCCTGATACGGTACTGTGTCAAAGACCTTTTGAAAGTCAATGAAGGTGAGGTGAACCACGTGTCAATCTTCAAGTGCATGGGGCAAGCGCTTTTTTCTCCTCGCAGATAAATCCTCAGCGTCTGTGTTTTCCATACCTCTAAGGATTGTATGCGAATGCATTTTATTTATAAATCTTCTTAAATAAATGGTCTAGGGTGCAATAATATTAAACAGTCAGACTTCTTAGAAGCATGCAACGACTCAGCCTTTGTTGTGACTTCTCCTTCCCCGACTGAAAGCAGATTAAAGCAGCACACCACTGGCGTGAATTTTGGAAGCAAGTGAACGTTGGCGCTTGTACTTCTCTCAGGAATAACTTCCAGGACGTGGAATAATCCTCAGTGAAGGAATATTTGGATAGCCGCAGCATCGTCAAGTGCAAGTAAATAACTCCCAAATTTAGAGATGGGAAAATCCACTCAAGAGTTATTCCAAAATAACGTTTCTTCTACACTAGGGTAGAGACTAAAACTTCTTTAACTTCAAGGAGCTGAAATTGATAAGCTATTTAGATTGAACAGCTGAGACCGGAGTGGATGGCGTGTAATGGGAACGAGGCGGACTTAAACTAGTTTTTTTGGACGAATTGTCCAGTAGGAATACAAAGAAAACTGATTTGAAACGGAGAAGCAGTCGGTCTTGGTACTTAAGACGGAGTCACTGTCATTAAAGATGAGTTTGCAACATGATTAAAAGCTACTGAGTTTGAAATTCCTATTCGCGAGGTAGAATGCGTTAATGGATACATGGGTAGAAAAGTGAGGAATGAAGGTTAAGGATTTTTTTAAACTGGACACCAGAGGATATTGCTGTACCGTATCGTTGTGGTTTGCATGGTCATGCCCAGACTTATGGATAATAGACGGAGAGGCCGAAGACCTATGCAAGAGGGGAGACCCAATTTTTTGCTCCATCGGTGTAATTTCCCGACAAAGGAAAAATTTTGCAACTTCTAGATAACGAGAAATGTGACCCCGTTGTGCAAAGACAGAGTCCACCTTGATTGGTGAAAAGAGTGACTAATATAGGTGGGTTTTTTCTACGTGAAGAGAGGCGTTTGCCCTCCGATATTTCGTAGTTGAAGCCGCACGACTACAGGAAAGTCTACCACAACGTCAATAGGTCGTATGTCTGGGGAAACATTTTTAAAAAGAAAATTATAATTTCTTTTCTGTCGGTCTAATGTTTCACTGGCAACCAAATGGATGCGAGAGTTCCGACGTTGACATTCCTGAGAGAGAATAGCAAAGAATCACCATCGAATATGTTCCCCATTATAGAGAGCATTGATCCAAACTTTAACATAAAGTCATAACAATTTTGTAAAACAGACAGATAAAGCTGCTTAGCTGGTTGCATAGGCATAGCACTGCTGTGACTACTAGATGCAGCCAAGCAACGCTTCGGTTCAACTGCTGAGAGCTTGCAACGACCTGAGATTTTCGTTCTCATTTTCGCTTGGAGGAGGCTATAATTTGTTTAAATTTTGAAAAAATCCGGCAAATGATTTTCTGTGACAATCTAGGAGACCTTGCGATCGTATTTCAGTGATAATTCAATTCAATTCAATTTATTGAGGGAAATAGGCATGGGCCTTTGAGTACCCTATTTATAACGTAAAATTAAGTGCGGTATACAGAGAAACCGTGTGGGTTGCAAAGGTACAAAAGGCGGTCATAACATATGACAAGTGGTGCACGACTCTCGAGGGTTAATATAAATTCCTCCTCACTCAGGCTCGTTTTGGAACATAAAACTGTCAAAATTCCTTTTAAAGCTTTCCAGTGATGGTGACATCACAACGTCTTCAGGGAGGGCATTCCATGGTAAAACCACTCTGACAGAGAAGGAGAACATGCACACATCCAGTCTCGCCTGCTGGAGAAGCAGTTTCAATGAGTGACCTCGGGGATGGGTCATGGCGGCAAATTCAAAGAAGTCCGAGAAGTCCCGGCAACAATCCAATCATTTCACAATGCGGAATGTCTGCAGGATATCACCACGCATTTGCCTATAACTCAAAGGGAACAGATTAAGATTCGTAAGGTGGGTTGGATATGGTAAGGAGCTTTGACTCCTAACCATTTTGGTGGCTCTCCTCTGTACTCTTTCGAGGCAGTTCTGATCTTGAACTGTCCAGAGTCTCCAGGCTTGTACAGCATATTCCAAATGAGCCCTAACGAATGTTCCAAAAATCTTAGCGAATAAATCTTCATCAAAATCTAAAAGGCTCGTCTGATGGTATGCAACACAGCCATTGCGCTCTTTGTCACTTTCGAGTAGTGAGAGGATGGTTTTAAGGTGGTGGTCGTCAGCACACCGAGGTTAGTTTTGGGTTTCCAAGTCTTGCAGAGTTTAACCGTTGAGGAAGCAGCTTTCACTGTGGCTAGACACGGATAGGTTGCCTAAGAGAAGTATTGATCACTTATCGACGTTGAACCACAAAAGCCAATGTTTCGACCACTCCTCCAACCGAGTTAACTTTATCTGTAGTTTATCTTTATCAGCAGCGCTCTGGATTACATACCGGATTTTCTTGTCGTCTGCAAACATTGCTGCTTCACATTCCAGATCCCTGACACAAACGTCCACGTATATTAAAAACAGTATTGGCCCTAGAACTGAACCCTGAGGAACCCCACTCTTGACCACAGCAGAACTTGACTTATCTTGGCTGATACACGAAACCTAGTGCCGACATACGAGGAAGTTTTTGATCCATTTGAGGAGGTTACCTCTGCTTCAAATTATTTCTAGCTTGTACAGCAGTCTCTCGTGCGGCACAGTGACGAAGGCCTTTTAAAAGTCAATGAAGGCGATGTAAACCATGTGTCTATCTTCAAGTGTTTGGGTCCATCTCCGGAGCGATAGCAGCAAATTTTTTGTGCAGTATCTTCCTTTCCTGTACCCGTGTTTGAGAGTTCCATAACCTTGCAAAGGATGCATGTCAAGCTTATGGGCCTGTAGTTTGTCAGTGACGCCTGGCTACCACTTTTGTACATGTGAGTTATATGTGCCAGCTTCCAATCGATAGGAAGTGTTCCGGAGTCAAGACTTTTGATAGAGCACTGACAGAGGTGCGGGAAGTTCATCGGCGAGTTCTTTCAGAAGTATATTGTATATTTTGAAGGGTTACAGGCATTGCCCTTGATGACCCTATTAATGTAAAGTTATCATTGCATGTGTACAGTCAATATAAAATGGTGTACATTTTAAATGTTTGAGTCAAAGCATAACATAACTTCAAATGCGTTTTCACAGCCATTGGCGAAACATTGTGGAAGAAAAGTAGAGCCCGAAAGATTTTAAAAGGCTGGTTTTAAGTAATCATGTTGTGAAAGTCGTCTTTTGTCTAATGTAATGCCATCAAGCCTTCTTTTAAAATCAGTAATGCTGTCAGAGGTAACCGTCTCGCTTGGTAATGAGTTCCAAGGTCGTACCAATCGTCGGCTGAAACAAAACTTTCTGAGGTTCAATCGCGTGCGTTCGCTATTAGCCTTGTAAGGATGACCACGCAGATGAGTTGTGCAGGCAAAGTCGAAGAAATCCTCCGATCTCAGGGAGGAATCATGGCCCCGGATAATCCAGAATGTCCAGAGCAGGCTACACCGTAAGTACCTGTAGAAATGAGGAAATAAGTCAAGTTTTTTCAATCTGTCTTGGTACGGTAAAGTCTTAAGACCGTCAACCATCTTCGTTGCTCTCCGTTGGACCTGTTCGAGGAGGTCAGCATCTTTCTTCATCCATGGTCTCCAGGTTGGTATTCCGTTATCTAAATGCGGTCTCACAAAGACGCCATAGACTTTTCCAAAGAGATCAGGGGGGAATATTTTAAACACACGTCTGATCCAATGTAGTGTACATGTTGCCTTCTGGACTGCTTTCTTACAGTGTTCTGAGGGCATCAAATTCGCAGTTGTCCACATGCCCAGATTTTGTATGTTTCGACCTCTTTTAATGCAGTGCCATTAATAAAGTACTGGTGTCTCAGAGATACTTTTCGACCAGCGTTTATGTGTAGGATCACGCACTTGGATACATTAAACTTAAGAAGCCACCTAGCCGACCAGGCACTTTGTTTGTCCATGTTCGATTGTAAACCTTTTGTGTCATCAGCGCAGCTGACTTCAGTCCATATTTTAATGTCATCTGCAAACATGACAGCTTCACAATCTAGGTCATTGAGACAGTCGTTCACGTAGATTAGGAAGAGTAGGGGGCCCAAAACAGAACCCTGTGGAACACCACTTTCTACTTTTGCCCATTCTGAGCTAGAGTGTCCAACAACAACTCTCTGTACTCTGAAAGACAAGAAACTCTTGATCCAATTGAAAAGTTTGCTTTGAATTCCTACGTTTCAAATCTTCTGTAAAAGAAGCCCGTGTGGTACACTATCAAAGGCTTTTTTGAAGTCAAAAAATACAACATCTACTGCATGACCCTTATCTGTGGCCTTTGTCCATTTCTCGTGCGACTGAAGGGCACTCGTGAGACAGGAACGTCCTGTACGGAAGCCGTGTTGGGCATCGCATAGGATTTGGTTGTTTTTTTAGATAGCGCATTAAATTCCTCTTGATAATACGCTCCATTATTTTACACGCTATGCAAGTTAAACTGACAGGGTGGTAAATTTCACAGTCGAGTCGTGATCTCCTTTATAGATCGGGGCGATGAATGCGCACTTCCATTCTTCCGGGAGTTTGCTTTCTTCAAAGGACTTTTGGAATATGATGGACAGTAGTACACACAGTTCGTTAGCAAGTTCTCTAAGTGCAAATGCAGGAATTCTATCCGGCCCAGGCAACTTGGCTGGCTTTATACGGAGTAATTCGGTTTTAACTACGGTCGGTGAAAAGTCTAGGTCTAGGTCCTCTGTTGTGGATGAGGAGGAGGTGGAAGAGTAAGGGAAAGGGGGGGTACACATTGTTTGACAAAACTGGTTGAAAAGCAGCAAAATTATTAGGCTCTCTGGTGAAGACGGTCTGGAAGAATTTGGAAAGAAGGAATGCTTTAACCTGGTCATCGGTCTCCAGTTTTCCGTCTGCAGACCTAAGGGCAGGAATCATTTCCTGAATTCTCTTTGTACTCCTTATGTAGCCATATAGCATTTTGGGGTGTTCCAACGATTTTTGCAGTATGTTTAGTTCAAACTTCCTCCGCAGCTTAGCAGCCTCACATTTACAAACGTTGCGTTGCTGCTTATATTCCCGTAAGTGAGCATCGGAGCCGGTTTGTCTGTAACGCCTCCAGAAGTGATTTTTTTTGAAAGAGGCCTGCAAGTTTGAGTTTATCCACTTTGGGTGGTTTTTGGTTGTCTTTCTCCTGAGAGGACAGTTGAGGTAAACAATCCTTTTCAATAACGAACTCAATGTCGTCCAATCTTTATTGGTTTCACCAAGTAGTTCTGTTTCCCAGGATATCTCTGACAGTTGTCTTCTCATAAGTGAGTAGTCCCCTTCCAAATGTTTCTTACCCAAGTATCGGGTAAATTTGGTTTTGAAAACAGTGAGTACTCGAAGCACAGCGTAATGTGATCACTTGACCCTAATGGCGGTTGATCCTGTAGGTCTAGCACATTTTCCTCATCTCGGGTAAAAATCAGGTCAAGACAGTTTGACTGTTGTCCTTCTCTCGTCCGTGTTCCAAAGGTGACGTACTGAGAGAGAAGTTTTTCTGTTGCCCATTGTAGTAGTTTGTGGTTGAAGTTATCTGGCATTCCCTGCGCAGTCCATATTTTCCAGTCAATATCAGGAGCGTTAAAATCCCCAACAATGAGGACATCTTTCTTCTCGCTGGCTTTGTAGAGTTCCATTATGAGAATGAGATCCTGATCAGAAGTCTGATAAGGCGAACGGTACACAACCGATATCGTCAGTGGTCTGGAATACTTAACAGATATAGTAATGCTTAAGACTTCCACATCGCGCAATGGAATATGTTTGTCAGCCATTGCGGTCAGCTTGTGAGTGACATAAACTATGACTCCTCCTCCTCGACTTGGTCTGTCTCTCCTGAAGTGCTGATATCCTCTGAATGATATTTCGGAATCAGTAATTTTTGCAGTAAGCCACGTTTCAGTGAAAGCCATAACGTCTGGTTTAATTTCGTCAACAACGTTTCTGAGTTCATCCAGCTTGTTCAACAGGCTTTGTACATTGACGGAGATGACTTTCAATGATCGATTCATCGGGGAGACCCAGCCTTCATTGTAACAGGGTTAAGCCACAGGAAGGACACATTTATCTGGACTATTTGACGGTCTTTGATTTTCAGCCGTTTCTCTCCTCTGCCAATTCTCTCCATCAATTCATTCCACAGTTCCCTCATTTTTAGCCGTTCCCTCGGCTCGTAGTCCGGCTGAAAAACACTTGTTTGTGCGATTCCCGTAAGGTCCTTTTTCCTTCTAACAGAAGTGCTGCCTGGGTTTAATTTTCTAAAATAATGTTTAGAGGCCTTGGGGACATTCTCATGTCACGGCTGGGGTCTGCTTTGCCTAGTCGGAAAGCTTTTTGCACGGTGTAAATTTCCCCTTTCTTCAGGACTGCACTAGCATATTCATGAAGAAGATTTAGATCGTGTGTCACTCGTTCCTTCGGAATGCAGGACGTGGATTCTGGGACACCCTGTATTACGATATTTCGTTTACGATTTATGGGCGAGGTCCTAATTTGCCCGCCCATGCTAGGTTGGGAGTTCTCAGAGGTGGCGTTACTCGTGGATGCTGGCACGGTGTAAATTTCCCCTTTCTTCAGGACTGAAATAGCAGGTTCATGAAGAAGATCTAGATTGTGTGTCACTCGTTCCTTCGAAATGCAGGACGTGGATTTTGGGACACCCCTTATTACGATATTTCATTTACGATTTATGGGCGAGATCCTAATTTGCCCGCCCTCGCTAGGGTGGGCGTTCACAGAGGTGGCAGTACTCGTGGATGCTGGCACTTCAACATGAGAGTGATTTTGTTCGATGCTGGGATTCTGGGACTTAAATTTTTGGACGATATATTATCTTTGTCTTCTGAAACTCGTTTCTTTATTTTCTGGGATCCCTGCCGGTTGCCCTCTTTCCTTACTGGATACTGTTTAACAGCTACATCGAGCTCCGTAGACGTAGCGTCATCTTCCTTATTGGATGTGACGGCTACGGAAGCTGTGCCTGCGTATGTGCATTTGTCTCCCTCATGTTTCATCGTTAGGGACTGCTTCTTTTCGGGTTAATTTTGAGGACGTTTCTTTAACTTCTCTATCTCCATCTTCAGCCCCTGCATATCGTTTCAATCTCCGAAATGTTTTGAAGAAGTGTAAAGCATGTCTCACGTGCTTCGTCCTCGTAATTGACATTCAAAAAAACTTACTTAACTCTCGGCCCGTTTGGCGGGAGGTGATTTTAAGGAAACATGTCCGGAAATGAGGTCATTCGTATTATGATTTATGTTTATTCCATCATTAAAAATTAGGTGGAAGCTCGTCTGGTCCTGGGGATTTCGACTCATTAAACTCCTTTAATTCCCTTCATATCAGAAATTATGATAATAGTATGTGGCTTATGCTTGCAGTTGGCAGGTTATCCGCTGAGGGACGAAGGAACCTTGCATCGTTTGTGTAGACTGAGCAGTAGAACTTTGAAAAGTCCGCGGCTTTGTCCCTGTTTTCAGAAATTTTGAC
Source organism: Schistocephalus solidus (assembly GCA_017591395.1). Lineage (NCBI taxonomy): Eukaryota > Metazoa > Platyhelminthes > Cestoda > Diphyllobothriidea > Diphyllobothriidae > Schistocephalus > Schistocephalus solidus. The sequence continues at coordinate 41,884 of WEDG01000405.1, read as the reverse complement.
AATCATGGCAGTCTTAATTATTGGGATTTGATGCTTATTCATTGTATATCTGCGGAGGTAACTGTAGACATACTTTGGATTCTGGGTTGCCTTTTGCAGTAAAGTCTTTTCAAATTCTCGTCGCGTTTTGGGGATAAAGCTTCTCGTTTTGTGTCTCCGAGTTTTATCCTTGTTAAAATATGTGACTTGATTAGACTCGCAATTTTTTCTTCGAAATTTGTGCTTCCTGTTTATTTCCCTTTTTAGGTTACTGTCTAGCCACCCAGGACGCATGCTCTGATGGACACTCGTTAGTGCGCAGTGGTTGTCCATGAGTTGCAGAAGAAGATTCCGGAAGAACTCCCAATCTTCGTCCGCAGTGCCCAAAAACATTGAGGTCCAGTTGAGGTCTGTTAAATCTGCTCGCATCTGATTAAAATTTCCTTGCCAAACGTTACGCAGTTTTTCCTCTATAGCGAGAGTAATGGAGAATAAGGAGTAGTCCTACATGAACACCACTTGATCACTTCACCCGAGCGGAGGCATTGAAATAATTTCGTCATTGCTGCCTGATGTTTTCGTTAAAACCAGGTCGAGACAAATAGCCCTTTGTACTTCACTTGTTCTGGTGGGGAAGGAACCATAAAGGGCAATGGCTGAAACCCTTCAAAATATACAATATAAGTGACTCTACCCTTCCGGTTTGACCCTACCCCACTGAGGACAGTGCTGCAACTTATAGGGAAGACTATGTAACGCAACAGATCTATCGGTAGTTGGTTTAATTTGGTTGTTTCATTTTTGCTGCATTTTTCAAAAATGTGGCTTGCCTACCGTCTCGTTTCACGTGTTGTTACCGCCGTTGCGATCACTCCCATTCCATTAACTTTTTGTCTTTTATATCTTTTCTTCTATGATTTATAAACTGCCTTCCAAAGATTTTGCATTTGTGTACCGTTTCAATAAAACCTTTGTCTATTCCCGGTTATCTAACTTTCATGATGTAACGTGCTCCTAAGTTTTCCAATTTAGTACAAATTGAGTTATCAAAACTTTTAGACGAAGCTGCGATTGCTTCATCATCCAATCATATACAACACCTTACTCCTGAGGTAGACATGAGGCATAACCTACCATCCCATGTTTGCTTGGACGCTACAACATGCTTAAACTGTTGATTTGTGCAATTATTGTGCATTATAATAAGCAAATGTAACAAACGCGTGTCTGAGTTGGTAAGCCAGATATGTAGTTTGCTGACGGCTTTATGGTTGAATCGTGGTAAGAACTAATTACAGTGGGTGGAGGGTGTCTGTGTAGAAACGTTTTTTTAGGTCCTAAGCCGTGGTTGTGTTCTGCCAGTACAGTCGTCAGGCCAAACCCCAAGTTGTAGGTTAATACAGCAGGCAACAAAATGATAGACTTATTTTGCACAAAACTCCCAGCAGCTCTCCAAAGAAGCATTGGCTACTGGTGTCAGTGTTCGTGTTGATTGCATCAATTCATGTCTGAGAGAGAATTAGACAGTGATGGCAGTGGCTAAAATAAGTATATGGAATAAGTTTCATTTTCTGCTGTGGGTGTGTGTTGTGTTACCCGAGGGGTGTCATGTCTAGTGGCCCATGCTGAGTCGGCCGAGGGGTGAATGTCCAAGTGGCGCTTGGACAGCCAAGATTATCTGGACTTATGTTCGTGTCCGAGTAGAAGTCGGTCAAGTGTCTGTAGATCAGCAAGTCTGAAATCACTCGCTGTGAATTTTTAGGATCTGTAGGTAGTAAGCCTAGAGCAAGGACGCCGGACATACAAATCAGTGTTGGGTGTTGGCTTTAACCCTCCCCAACGTTGAGAACAAGGAAATTGATGACCCAATCCAGTGCCGAGGACGACAGTAGGTGCTCTAAACCGAGGCAGAACTGATGCTGCAACCTGTGCAGAGTTTTAGTTGAGAAATTAGCTAAAGGGTTTGTTGGCGTGGTCTCTTCAACAATGTCGGTGAGTTGGCACATTCGTATGAAAAAATGTGTGCAACCCAGTGCATCCCAGGGAATGCTGAACTAGACGTATCCGCCAGTGAAGAGTTTCACTGCTGTCTTTGTTCAACGATGGGAAACAGTGCGTTGCGTGTCTTATGCAATGGAGTTGAACCGAGCTAGGCACAGAATTGAAGTGTAGATCTGGCAGATCGTGAGAGAGGATGCCAGTGATAGTAACAGCAGTGTTCAACAAGATCGAAAAACGCATAATAGGTTTATTGATTTGGCACTACTTGGCGCCGTCAAATCCTTAGAACACAGGAAAAAACCTAAAACAAACTCCTCTTTTCATTAAACACTTAAGCTTTGGTTTGTTTGTTTTGCTTAAATAGCAGTGTTGAAATGACGAGTTTGTTTTAAGTAAAAAAACCTGTTTTTCCAAGGTTTAGAAATAGCAAAAAAATGAAGTTAAAAAACAGCTATACAGAATGAAGATGAATGTATCAGGGAAATAATGTTTAGAGTCAAGACTAGTCTGTTATTGACGTTCGAGGGTATTCATTCATTTGACAGAGGTAGAAACGTCTGCGGTCGATTCGAAGGGATAGGTACTTCCAATCAGATGCGAGCGCAGTCGATTCCAGTGTGGGGTCTGCCGAATAATTAGACTTAGTTGACTGATTGCTAAAAAAAGGTGAAAAATAGATTAGGAGCACGAAGAGTTCAACGGTAAGAAACTTTCAATGCAGTCATACAGTCTTCATATTTGTATTATATATCATAGTGTTGATTATGTTTGATCTAGCTGTATGAAACCGCTAGTACCATTCGTTTCATAAAGCTATATAAAAACCTAGACGTGCGGCTCATTGCACATTCGAATGACATAGAGCATAAATGATGTTAAAAAAATGGAAAAAAACATACTACTAACAGACAGAGATAAAAAAATAATAAGTTTTTGCAAGTTAGTTTTTAAAAGCAAATTGTGTACTAATCATAAAAATTATACATAAAAAAATAAAGACGCTATCCAAAAACATTTTTAAGATGTAAAGTTATCATAATTTTTTAAAATAGTTTTAAAGATCGAAAAAAAGCTGCTTTTTAGATAATGGATTTCATAAATCATTAAATTGAGAGCCCTTGTGCCTAGCCAGAAGATAAGTATTTATGAGTCTTGTAGGTCACTAACCACCACTTATAGCTTGCCCATAACCAGAGGGTGTAACACATAACCAGATGATAAGATTCTTAATCTCTGTGTGCATTGCAGGTCGTCGTAGGTGGTTTATAAAAGGACATGAAATAACTAATCGTGGGAGATTCTGGCCTGAGTATCCGGTTCTAGTGAATGGCTATCATCGCACGCAAAGTACGTTTGGATTTTCAGCTTGACTTCTAGGTGCAGATAATACAGCTCATCGGGAGAACTCAGGATTGAAGCAGCTATCGCCAACAGTAACTGCCGCGTCAGAGCCCTTTCGGCCCGAATTCTATGTTGAAGAACTGAGTTGAAAAATGCCCTATCTTATTCAAAAATAGATGTGTGCTATTATTTAACATATATTGTTTGATTTTTTTATTTTAAATTCTCGTATGGTTCGACTATTTCTAATAGAATTTGGCAGGGCATTCCATATTGTCGCGTATCTTATGGAATAGAAGTTGGATCGTTGGGCCTTTTTTTGAATTTCGGAATTTTTATAATATTTTTCTGAATTTCTAGTGTCTCGGGGACCGTTTTGATTTGTTAGTAAATTCATTCTGAGAATATCTTGGTCGTGTGTGATTTTTGAATAGGAAAGTGAGACCATTTTTTTGAGTCTTCTGATCCAGACGGGTTGAAGACCATATCTATCGTATAGTTCCATGTATGAGCCTTGAGAGGCATCACATTTTGATAAGGATCTGGTAAAGCATCTTTGAATGGCTTCTAGTTTCTTTCGGCCATCTGATGGCATAATGCCAAAAAAATTGAGCAGTAATCCAAGAGAGGTAAAACGTACATTTTATATAGTCTTGTCTTTTAGGGCAGGTGAGGAGAAATTTTTACAAATGAATCCGCATAGTCTAGTGGCTTTTTGGTGATATTTGTTTAACGTGGGGGGATAAATCAAAGAGTATTTGTATAGCTAAGACCTAAGTCTTTTATTGATGTTGTCTCGGTTATTTCTTGATTATTGAAAAAAATATGGGAGGAAGTTTTTTTGTGAACCAAATATCAGGAGATGACATTTACTTGGAGAGAATGGCATTTTGCCATAGAGTACTCCATTCGCTTAGTTTTTTTAAGATCATTTTCAATCGTTCTATGCATACTGGCTACTGTATGCTGGTTATATCATATGCAAGTTTTAAGTCGTCCGCATATAAAAAAATGTTTTTAGCTGACGTTGATATAGAGGATAAGTCGTGAATGTATATAAGAAATAGGAGGGGACCTAGGATAGTCCCCTGAAGTACTCCACTACTAATATGAGATGGTTCTGAGACTACGTTTCGAATTTGTACTACCTGATATCGGTTTTGAAGGTAAGATTTTTAGAAAGTCAAGAAGGGGAGACCCAATCCCATGACTTTTTAGCTTCACTAGAAGCCTTTGATGGGGTACTTTATCGAACACTTTTTTTAGGTCAAAGTATATCGTGTTGTTGGAACAGTTGGAGGACTGTTCTCACAATTCTATTCGCGTTTGACCTGCACTGGCGTGGCTGATTTTTAATAAAGACGTCCATCTTAATTCGTGACAAGGTGTTGACAAGAACCTTTCCCTTTCCATGGGAACGATACGGGATGCAGGGAAAACAGTAGGTTGAAATCGAGTCCGAATGTTGTGACAATTGTGCTCAGCTATTTCTGCTATTTTCGCGTGTGCATCACTCTGGGGTCTTAGCAGTATTTTGTTCTATCCCGACGGGTGTGATAGAGGAGAAGACAAAGCCGGTTTCTATGAAAAGACACTTTATTCTGGGCCGATAGAAAACATCAGATCTCTAGCTCATCAACTTTGGGCTATTTATTGAGTTCTCGGGGTTCTCGAACATTCCGGCCAGTGGCGTGACAATAGCAGAAAGTGTTCTGGAACCTTCTGGCCTGCAATGGGGTTCGCATTGATTGGTCTCATCTTACGCTGGAAAACTCTTCACGGAAACCTTTTGAATTCGGGCCGCACGCGTGCGTGCGGGTTTGACGCATGCTTGGTAAAGCGGCGCATAATGATTCGTTGCCTGGTTGCCTGCACATCTTTCTCAGCCGGCTTGGCCTGTTTCGGCGTGCATCATCACGTGCCATTTCCACCTTGGGCCACGACCCGACTGCGGATCCCGTCTCCTTAACACCCTTCGCTTTTGAAAGGTGGACATCAAATCGCTTCTTCTTCGGGTGGTTGTATTTTTCTACGACTCTTGCGGACGAGAGGTGGTATTGACCGTGTGTCTTCTTCGGGGGTCCGAAACTCAAAAGTGTCAAATAGCAAATCAAGGTTTATTTGGCCATCCATTGTGATCCTCCGTCTAAGCTGGTTCGCATGTCGTTTAATTTTCCCTGTTTCCGTTTACACCTCAAAAGACGACGTCTTTCGACATTCTGAAAATGCCCTTAACTCATGTTTTCTCGCCAGGGTTATAAATTTGGGCAAACATCTCTTCTCCCTCCAGAAAATAGTATTGTGGCTTATGGGAAACTCAAACCTCAGGTTTTAGGTACTGTAGCCGTACATCAGGTTGTCTGCCCAGAAAACGTTCGGCTGGTGTTTGACCACCAAGATTATTTTTGGGGTTGTTCTGAAGGCCAGAAGGAACGTGTTGAGGTATTCCATTTTAACCCCTGCATTCCACATCTTTCTCATAGCGCTCATGCAGTGTCAACAAAACGTTTTGCTTAACCGTTCAATTCGGGATGAAATGGTGGTGACGTCACAGGTCGGATTCCCCATTTCTGGAAAAATCTGTCGGAACACTGATGACGTAAACTGGGTGCCGGTATCCGTTAAAATCTCGGTGGGGATGCCATATCTGGAGATAAGTTCTTCCGTATTTTTTCCTGTGACCTCGGCAGTGGCTGCCGCAATGTCAAAAACGTCTACCCACTTTGACCATTCGTCGACGACTACTAGAAACATGCGGCTGAAAAATGGTCCAACGAAGTCCATATGGACTCTTGTCCACGGTTTCGTCACCTCCGGTCATGGTACGGGTGGTCTTTTTGATAGATTGTTAGTGAAACGTCCACATGGATCGCAACTTCGAACGAAAGATTCAACATCATTATCAATTCCTGGCCAATATACGTACCTTCGGGACATTTGTTTCATACGAGTCATGCCCTGGTGTCCGGCGTGAAGTTCACGTAAATTTTGTCGTTGATGTTTCGCTGTAATCACCACTCTACCATCATACTTTATACATTCTTCGGTGATGTAAAACTGCTCTTTCCGGTTCCGGAAGAGCCTTATTGCTGAGTGTACCTTATCTTCATTGGGCCAACCGTCTCGAATAAACTCCTTTACCTGGCGTATTAGTGGTTCTGCTGTGGTAGTTGCTCTGGTATGTTCAGCTATGATGGGCACATGCCGTATGACGCCTCTGAATTCTTCGTCATCTTTTATCAAAGTACGTGTAACCACCCATCTTCCGGATTTTCGTCGCTTACGCTCAATTTTGATATAGCATCTGGAGCCCCGAACTTCTGAGTGGGCAGGTACTGAATTATGAAGTCATAACTCAAGAGGATGGTTCTCCACCGTTTTAGCCTCTTCGCCGAGTACTAGGGCATGCCACGATTTTCGCCCAACAAAAACTTTAGTGGTTTATGATCTGTGTGGAGAATGAAATGTCTACCGTGGATGAACTGAGGAAATTTCTGTACTGCAAAAATAATCGCTTGTGCCTCTTTCTCAATTTGACTGTAGTTTCTTTCAGCCTTTGTTAGTGCTCTGACGACATGCATTAAGGGCAAGATTTTTCCGTCCGAAAACTTTAAAGGAGAACGCCACCTAACCCGTACTCATATGCATCCGACTTGACGATAGTTTTTTTATCGGCTTCGAAATGTGAGAGCACATTTGGCTTAGTAATCTTCGCCTTGATACTGTCAAACGCTTCATGACAGTCTGCAGACCAGTCAACTTTTGCAGCTTTGCAAAGCAGTCGGTTTAAAGGTGGCTTTAAGTTATGCATCCTTGCAATAAATGGCGAGTAGTAGCTGACCAAGCTCATAAATGATTGTAGCTCGCATTCATTCTTTGACATCTTCACATTCTTGAATGCTGTAACTCTCTCTGGACCTGGTGAGCGTCCTGTCTCGCTTAACACAAATCCCAAGTAGTGGATTTATTTTCAAAGGAACTCGCTATTCTTTAAGTTGATTTTCAAGCCATAATCAATAAGATTTTCCATGACCTTATCGAGTCTTTGAAGCATCTTCTCGTTTGTACGACCGACGACCAAAATGTCATCCAAGTACGCAACGGTCCCAGGGACATTTGTAAGCATGGTGTCCATAAGTTGCTGGAATATACTGGGTGCCATTTTGACGCCATAGTTGAAACGAGTTTATTTGAAAAGATCCTTATGTGTGTTAATTGTCAACATCTCCTGCGCGGCCTCAGCAACCGGTAGCTGTGGATATGCCTCAGAAAGATCAATCCTTGCAAACAACTTTTCTCCATTCAACGTCGCAAAAATGCGTTCCACAGTCGGCAGAGGGTAATAAAGGACTTCTAAAACGTCATTCAACCCAGTTGAATAATCTGCACACAAACTAATTCTCCCGTTAGGCTTCTTTACCGCCACTATCGGGGCTGCCAACACTGAATTTTTGTCGGGCAGATAATGCCATTCTGCTGTAAACGCTCCAGCTCTTCCTCAACACGTCACGATGGACACGCGGTTCCGAAATGGGCAACAGTCAAGGTGTTTAGATCTCAGCATTAGTAAACATGACAATTTCATCCTTGGATTAAGTGCTTTCGTGCCCATTCGACGAAGTGATCATTGCGTTCTTGCTTGGGAGTACAGTCATTTTTCTGTACCCGTAATCCGAGTAGTTGTGGAGGAAAATGTATGAAAAGGGGATTATACCAGAATGATTAAGACTATAGCCCTGCACACGTATCTGACCCAAAACCTGTCTGGTTCTTCTTTAGTAACTTGATTCAGCAGTTGGTAGAGAAATTCTGTCCACTGAAAAAGAGATCGTGCGTCGCCCGACCCGAGTAGGTGACGTCGGAAATAAAAAGGAATCTCAAGAAGAAAAGAAGACTGTGGAGAAAATACGCCAGATATCAACAACCCGAACATTTTTCCGCTTTTAACAAACAGCAGCCTCGAAAAGGTACTTTGCTTACGTGAATAAGGCAAAACGAAATCCGGAGTCTATTTCTTGTTGAAATAATATCAGGGAAACAGGTTTACCGATAACTGTGATAAGACCAACTTCTTATCCAATTTCATTCTGTCCGTGTACACAGAGGAACCACCTTTTGACGAGAAAGAATACCATAGTATTGCCATACCTACAAATAAAATAAGCACGGTGTTGTTTCAAATAGACACATTGAGCAAAACTCTGAGACAGCTACAGACCGCTACATCGCTTGGCCCAGATGGCATATCCACAAAAGCTCTGAATTAACTCACTGACAAGCTGGCCTCTCCGCTCCTCAAGATCTTTGAAAGTTCGATGGGGATGGGGACTCTGCCTACCGAGGGGAAGCTAGTTAACATAAACCCAGCCATAAAGGGGGAGAGAGAACATTACAAAATAGCTTCAGAGCAGTTAGTCTCACACGTATTTGCTGCAAAAAATGGAGAAGATAATCAAAAAGGAACTGATGAAGCATCTTGAAGGAAACAACTTGCTGCGTTCATATCAACTTGGATTTAGAAATGGTCAATCCTGCCTGAAAAACCTTCTCACATCCATGGAAACCTGGACGAAATCCTTAGAAAGGGGTTTGTCAGTCTATGCGGTCTACATGAACTTCAGCACAGCCTTTGACAGTGTCCCACACAGACGTCTGCTATGGAAGCTACGACAAATGGTGTGACTGACAACCATCTCAAATGGTTGGCCGGTTTTCTTACAGGCACGCGCCAATGTTTTTGTATTTGTGACGCGAATTTGCACTGGGAAACCGTTTACAATCGGGTTCTGCAGGGGAGCGTTCTGGGTTCCATTCTGTTTCTGATATACGTGAACGACGGCTTAGATTGTCTGGCTCGCGAGAAGGTCATGTTTGCGGATGATCTGAAATTATAGACGTCAAGAGAAAAGACAGAGAATGCGTGGAACTTACAAACAAGCATGGATCGCTTGTAAAAGTGGTGATGAGTGGCTGCTGAACCTTAATTGCAACAAATGGCAAATCATCCGCCTATGGTCTAGTTACAGAAGGGTTATTGGGTGTAAATAAATATTTGGGGAGGATAAAGAAGGAGGTATTATCAGTGAAGAATTACGAAGGATATACGGACGACTAACTGGGGTATGGGCTGATATTCGGGGAATATTGAACTATTATTAAGGTGGAAAAGGAGGCAGAAGTCAGCTTCCAGTTTCTCAAACCATCAAAATTTTGGGTTAGTTAGCTGGCACCTTTTTGAGTAGTAGGTAGTTAAAGGGTCGAAGGTAAGATTTTCCCAGTAAACTGTCTTTGGACCATTCAATTTTGGAACGGCTACAAACGGTCATTAAACCAAAGAGTGGGCAGCAATGTACAAGAGTGGTCACAACCTCGAGCAAGTAAACGATTTAAAGGACTTGGGTGTGCGGATAACACCCACTCTCAAACCATCGTCACACTATGTCAAGATAGCAAATAAAACTATGCGTATCCTGGGAGCGATCAGACGATCCTTCGTTCATTTTTACGAACAGCTTTTGGGTCACGTGTTGGTAACTTTTGTCCAGCTGGTAATGGAATATTGTGTTCAGGCGTGGCTCCCCTGGACGAAGCATGGTAAATAAATAAGAAAGATAACACTGTTGGTGAAAGTTTATCAGAGGGCAATGAAAATAGTCAGTTGATTGGAGTGCGTACCCCATGAGGTCTGACTAGAAAGATCTTAAATGATCCCTCTATCTTATAGGCAATAGAGAGGGGATATGACACTTGCGGACTTCTTTGAATTTGCTACAACAACTCATCTCCGGGGCTACCCATTAGAACTGCGAATTCAGCAAGCCAGGCTGGATTTGCGCAAGTTAACTTCTCTGTCAGAGTGGGAAGATTATTTTTGCCCTTCCTGCAGATGTTGTGATGTCATCATTGCTGGAAAGCTTTAAAAGGAAACTTGACATATTTATGTTCCAAAATTAGCCGGAGTGATGAGTGAGTTAACTTTACCCTCGTGATTTAAGCCCCAATTATCATATTTTATGATCGTCTTTGCATTTGCAACCCTCATGGATTCTCTGTACGCCGTGCTTAATTTTACGTTACAAATAGGGTACTCAAAGACTCATGCCTATTTCCCTTATTAAATTGAATTGCAGTGAAATGATGTGAGTCTTCAAACGTGCCAGAGGACTTGCGAATGCTCTTCAGTTGGCGATTTTTGAATTGTCAAGCACAATAAATCCCCGAGCTCACCAATACAAACTTACGACGAACTAGGCCAAACTTTAAGTGTGGGCCAATTTCTCGCCAACCGAGTGATTAAAGAATGCAACATACTGCCTACTTCAGTTGTCCGTATCGAGGGCGTTGCGATAATTTAAACGAAGACTTGGTGAATTTTTAATCAATGGACATGTATTAAGTTGACATCAATGACCGATATACTATAACCATATCGTCCGTCCAAAACCTTCTGTAAAGTAAAGTTGGTATGCACATATAGCCTCTTCAAGCATACCTAAAACTCAGATAAAAGACATCTTGTCTACCGAACCCAGTAAACCAGCGGACGTTTCTTTCGTTCGAAAGGGTGATCCATGTACATCGTGCACTATGCCATCGTCATTTAGCTCAGGCAGCATCAGAAATGATCTTGTTTTACAACCCAGCGTCGCATCGCTGCTGCAAGCTGTGCCAAAAAGCGATGTTTACGAGGTTAATGAGTTTGTAAATCCAAAGAGGAAAAGGTCTCAGTTCGACTAGTTCCTGGATGTGGCTCCAGCCAGCCTAATAGCCAGTTCAACTGGACCTAACGGACCAAGGGAACTGGATGCAAGTACTTGATTAGTCAAAAGATCTGAGCTGAAAAAGGCACCCGCTTGAGTCGAAAACATATTGCACATATTGCCGCGTTGTTTGAATTTGGTTTGAAATTTGTTCGTCTCCAAGCGATTTTATTTTTTGCCAATAATCTGTGCGCGAAGTCAGGCCTTAACGAAAAAGGTTGATATTGGAATACATATTGTCCATGTTTAACATGCTCATTCTAGAAGTGTTGAGAGACATTGTGATCGTCAGGCACACATTAATCGCTAACGGAATCTTAGAAAAATATCCAACTCAGCTTCCTATGCATCCCTGCGAAATTGGCCTCCTATGGGTTTCAGAAAACGGGCTCTCGCCAGGAAAGGATTTAGACATCACAAAGGAACGAATAAGAGCTAACAAACTCGCTGCAAAGGCTAAGTGGTTTAATATATATGTATAAATGATAGTGTGTTGCTCACCGATCTGCTTAAGGAACATGTATGTTCCGTTGTGCCCTTGAGATCAGACTTGAGCCCTCGCAGGCCGTCGCATAGCGACATGTAGTATATGTTGATAAAGTGGAACCGACAAAGACAAGGGAGACCGGAATGGCCATTTCTGGCCTATTAGCCGTCATCAGCCAGTCATACACTATCCTAAGTGTGGAAAACCTGGGATTCGAACCCATGACCTTTGGTAATTGAGTCGAATGCTCTACCATTGAGCCACGGGCTCGTTGTTTTGTTGGTTGCGATCGGGAACATGATGATAATGTGTTGTTCACCAATCTGCTTAAGGAACATGTACGTTCCGTTGTGCCCTGGAGCTCAGACTAGAGCCCTCGCAGGCGGTCATTCAGTTATATGTAGCATATGTTCCTCAAGTGGAACCGATAATGACAATGGAGACCGGAATAGCCATTTCTGGTGTATTAGCCGTCATCAAACTCTCACTTTCTGAACGCCAAAGGTTCAGAAGATGTTTTACATTAAATTGAGCTGCTATTATCTAAAGAGACATCGATTTATATACACATTTTCTGGTAGTTATTTAGCACTCGCAGGTACGCTGAGCCTTCCTGGTCAGCGTTGCATTAAACATTTGTGGGTAAAATTTACCTATCTGGGAGTTTACATGGTACGGCGGTTTAAGATGCTCAAGGAAACTTTCAAACGGATTACTCATAAGGTATTAAAAAATGATGACCAAATGGTAAGCCGGATCTCCATAAACAACCAAACATTTATTTGGCTGCAGAATATCTTTTTGGATTTGTCAAGGACTTCACCTGAACATATCATACATCTGGCAATGACTCAATTAATTTCAGAAACTATTGCCCAGAGTTGGCAGGCTCGGTGCACTGCCAGTGCCGCAACGCACGAAGCCCATTCTATGGAAGTGAGCAAAGCAAGTGATATTTACCAGGCTAGGATCGTGCTTGGAAATTTGGATAATAGAATAAGATAAACGTACAATCTCCTCCCAATTTTATTTGCCACTATTTTTCCTGTTTGTTATTAACGAATGGGAAATAATAGGAGTTAAACTATGTTTTATTGTAGGGCCTTAAAATGTTTGGGGTTGCGTAATAGGATTACTTTTTATGGCAAGAAATTATAACTTACGCAAATGACACGAAAAACTTTGGTTAAGTTTTGTTTTTGGATTTTTTTAATATCTATTTGGGGCGAAAATTCACAATGCTGTCCTTTAATCTTGTTCACAGCACAGCAAAAAACCAGAAATGTCTACTTATCTAGAGGGTACGATAAACACAAAAGCGTCCCGTATCAACTACGCAACTGTAGTGATAAAACCATTTTGTGCGTAAGGTTGTCAAAAGAGCAAGCCTTCTTTAGTTTCCGGTTAGAATCCTTTCAAAAGCATGTAGGGCTAAGTTCTTTCCCAAACCCTGGCCACGGATTTTGGGGAAGTATTTTGACTGTAAATTGTAACGGTGAAGGTCTTAGTTCAAAAGCCAGGGACAAATAATCCCCCAGGTTTTACAGCCTTCAGTGACACTGCTGATTGCACCTGACGCACGCACACCGTGACCATGATTATTAACTAGGACGTAGAATTGAAGGAAGTTTTTTTGCTTATATTCGGTTATAAATATGCTAATATAGAGTTAAACACGCGTTATCTTAAATTAGTATTCATCATCGTCATCGGTGTGTGTATGTGCAATCACTCGTAGAACGTTTTAAAACACTTGAGTTTATTGACATTTCTGTCTGGGACGAATATAATGAGAGAGCAGTGTTTACTTGAGCATACTCTGCATATATGAAAACGCAGGAAGAATTTTCTGAATGCAAAGTTGTCTAGAAAACACACAATCGCATACTGAGCTGCAAGAAGCAAAAGTTATTTTAGGCCTAAATGTGTATTCGCAATGTTATAATATGTGCATGTATTAGGATTATAATATACGGTGGATATTCTGAGATATTTAAGTAATTTAAATATGTATTTTACTGCAATGTCCTTACATCAAAAGTATTAATTTTATAAGAACAGCTTGTTTGGCTGCCTAAATAAGACACGTGTATGGGAATGTCCTACCTACTTAACACAGGTGGATTTGCAATAGTTTCCGTGGCTTAACCCTAACATTAAACTAAACGGTAGCCTTAATCTTTAACCCACGACTTATCTAGACCTAATCCTACACTTAACACGAAAGTAAACCCTATTCTTAACCATACTAATTACCATATTCTTAGCCCTAATGCTGACCTTAACCTTAAAATTAACCTTAAAAATCACCTTAATCAAAAATCTAATTTCCCTAGATTTGTGGCAAATGCACATGCATTATTCTCCACGTACATATAATACTAATTAATTAGTATGCTCAAAACTGCAATAAATTGATTTTTGAGACTGTCAAACATACAGTTCTTTCTAAAAATGCTTCATTCTATTATTTCAAGCACTTCACAAAGGAAACTATTCTTTCATGTTATGCGTCCCATCTTAGTTACTTTACACTGTGGGAAAGTTGAATAGAGCCAATGCGTACTATTATTGCCTTGAGAATTATTCAGTCTATAAAGATTAGAGTTAGGACCCAGGTATAGATACCTTTCTGAACTCCAGCGAAATGCTACGAGATATTCCCTATTCCCTAGTTTGGTGAATTTGTATAATGGCCACACACCTCCCACCTAAACGCGCACTTAATTCACGATACTGTTGGAACCGGTTCTTCACGTTTGTTGTTTTGTGGTAAAGTTGTGTTTTTATTCTAGAAGGAAGTATTATTTATCCTTTAATTTGCCTTGCATATGTAAAAATAAACGATCCTTAGATAAAATTTGTGTTTCGAGATTCTCATGAATGGGTAGCAACGCACCGAGGAAATGATTCTTTTCTATGAGTTAAAACAGTCATTTTTCTTATTGGTTTAAAAATCGCTCTTATTGCAGGCCCATAAATTAATCACGTTCTTTTCAAGGCAACAGCTGAGATTGTTAAATGTTTGTGGCCAAAAAACGTCTTGTAAAATGTAAACAGGTGGAAGTTCCGGATTTTTTACATGGAAGAATGTGTTGTATATAGGTTACTTAATATGCATTTCAATTAGAATGCAGTAATCAAGCAGATTTCAATTAAAAAAGATACCATATAATAAGGAATCCTGATTGATTCTTTGACGAACTATTTACTTTGGAAAGAGGAATAAGGTTTGGAAGTAGGAGCGACTGGTTTAACTCACTTTGTATTCAGCAACCTGATGAAACCCTGATAAACTATCTTTTCCCGCTTTTTGTGAGATGTGCGTGCAAAATATTTCGCGTATATGTACGTGTCATATATTTTCGTTTTTCTAAAACATTTGAATAAATCTCGATAAAATGAGCGTGAACCTTAATTTCTTATATCGAAAGTATAGCAAATTACTTCCTTTAAAGTTAAAACGTCTGGTAAAGTAACCTTTCGGATTTGCAACAGTTTTTATTACTAGGGAAAGTTTGTATGCTTTCCAGATATCTGCATACAAACCTGATTTTTCTCGGGATACTTTTGGCTTCTCATGAATTGTACAGCATGATTCATCTTTACCAGAAAATCTATCGAGATTCATATGGTTTTCTTTGTGGAGTCACGTAAGGTACGCCCAATGCTTCTTTAAATTATAAGAGGTCAGAAAATATTTGTAAGTTATATTTTTTGCAGTAAGTGCGCAGCATATCTGGAAGAGGTATCTCATGTAATTTTGTGCTTAAAACTCCCATGTCATACCTTTCATCCATTGGAACACGACTATTGCTAAAAGGGTTAAGGGTTACAAATCAGCTGAAAACACTTAATAATAACTTCTGAGGTTAAGACAAAGTAAATATGAGGATACTTACAGTATCAAGCAGTTGGGCTGAAAGAAAATGCTTCTTAACTTTTCAAACACATCTCATGCGAGAGTATTTAAAGAAATTATGAACTATTTCAATGTACTTACCAGCATCGTACTGGCCAAATTCTCTCTGATCTCTCAAAATCAAGTGAAACAAAACACTTTAAACTATTCAGATTCAATTAGGTCTCCGGTTGCCGTTTGGCCACAGGAAATGGAAATTAAAAATTAGCAACAAATGCCAAATAAGTGGTTTCATCTTCTATCGCATCGACCGAAAAGCGATTCTTAACAAACGTCTTTGTATGTAAAAGATGTAAAATTTTTCTAATTCATTAAACTACCGAGCTTACCGAATACATTCTCCGATATTGGAAAACAAATAAATAACTGTTAAGAAAAATTAATAATATGATAAATTTATGAACTTTTGACAAACGTTTTAGGAATTAATCTCTGCTATGATTTTGAGTCGACTTACTAATAATTTCCTCTTGTGATTTTCTATCTGCCGAAATCGGAAAATAAATTTGCACTGAACCAAGACATCAAACTAGTATGGAGAAATACAACAGTTTGGGTGATTTGGTTGCAACAGATTCCTTCTTGTTATAAACTAAAGCACTCAGTTCACGTTTAAATGGCTTAGTTCAAGCAATATATACCTTAGATGGTTTGCGGACGTCTTATGCCTGAGTGCATGCTAAAATCTTATGTTTTACCTCTAAAACGCCAATCCAACTTTAGCAAACATTGGTTATGGTCGCAAATGGGCTTCTAATCCATTTTTGACATAAAAGAACGAAGGTCCTGCATTTGCAATTGTTTGGTGAAGATGAAACTGTATTCTACAAAGCCGTAATATTTTATCAAGTAACTGACAGGCCAAAAAAACAAAAAGATATGAAAAAGGGCCAAATAGAAGCAGGAAACGTTTCCCAACAAGCCAGCAAGTCTACAAGACAAGAGTTTCTAGAATTGAACTTTAAATTCTTCATTTCCTATCGTGCCAAACAAGTAACCATTATCCTTTATCTCAACTGTGGCGCCAGCATATATTAGTAACGTGAGTATCACTGGAGAAAAAATTAAGATTATTTAGATATTCAGTCAGATTAGTAAACCGTTTTCAAATTTATCGCATAAATAAATATTTTATAAGTTTTCAAATTCTTTGACACCTATTTTCGCGCCAACAGTACCTATGAATACAAACGCGAGAAAGTGTGGAAGAGGTTCTTCTAACTTCAACAAAAACAGCGGTTCATGCATGATCCTTTGCCATCGGCTTCGAGCCTCGGTGTTCCCAGGGGACTTGTTTAATTCCCCGGAATTCTGGCAGGCCACACTGAACCCCTCGAATGTCTTTATGCGTGCTTACATACCATACGTTACTTTGTCTTCTAAATGCAGCTTAATATGGTAGAGAGATTTACCTTCATTCATTCATGATATACCAGTGACATCCCGCATGACACTCATTGGATAATGATGGCGCTGCACTACATTAAGTTCTGCTGCTGTTATCGTGCAAGTGCAATGCCATCAAATGAAATATCTTAAGAAGATGAATGAAAGGCTCACCTTGTCCAAACAAGCCTTCAAGACTTTGCACTAAACAGAATACAAATCTATGAGAGCGGTTTTCTGCATTTTAGCGTGAAATACTTAATTCCTTCAAAGGTCAAAGGGGAGATCAAAAAGTGCAAAGACAGGGGTAGTAGTCCTTCCCACTTAACATAAAAATTTCAGATTTATTATATATGTTGCAAAGTACGATACCACCTTGCCCGTTGATTGGTGCATAAGTTCAGTGTACTCCACAGCAGTGGAAACCAAGTTGCTCGTGCACCGGCTACTGCAGTAGCAACAATTCAGATAAATATAATTTCCTGCATCTCAAACGGAGACAGAGCATCACTCAACTTCTAGCGCAATTACCGCATGGGCATCGCTGACTCCCAAAACGAACGAATGACAAAAGTATTTTTTTTCTGTTTAGAAAAAAAAACAGTTTGAGTGGGGTTTTTCCTATATGGAACCCCGAGGTAAAAGGAACAAAACTGCCCGAGACGTGAGGGCACTATGGGGCCATCAGCGTGATTTCAAATTGTCTTTCCATTATCTTCCTTGTTTGGCTTGTGCTTATGCATGTTTTAGAAAAACAGAACGGAGCTTTAGGATTTCTTCGAGTTAGCAAAAACAACGAACTTGAGAGGTCATCCTCTCAAATTACGTGTGACTGGAGCAAGGCTAGACACTCGGAAGTACTTTTTCTCCAAAAGAGTAGTTGAAGCTTGGAATAGTCTTCCTCTGGATGTTGTAATGTCGGACTCCTTGGAGGTTTTTAAGCGAAAGTTAGATCGATATAATGGTGCAAGCTACAACACTAACTGAAAGCTGCAAGTGTGACGTCAGAAAGTAAGACATTAATGATACTACTAGTTATATTTGAGTAACATTTACTTGTTTGTTATTTGCGTTCGAGGGCTTGCATTCTCCCATTATTCCCATGCTGGGGTCCTCGAGGTCTTCGATGCTTAACTTATTTACACACCTTGGTGACACCGTGAGTATTCGCATCAGCTGGACCTGGCGACCGTCGTCCATGAGGTGTATGAACGTTATCCCCTGGTTCAAACCGCAATGGACCGAGGATTATCTGGACATCTATTTCAGCCTTTGAAATCCCTCAACGGACGCTGCAATCAGCAATGGAGCATCATGTGACCTCCGAAATGCCCCCCGTTGGACCCCCCCCTCCCAAGGGCGGCAGTTTTTTTCTCCTAAATATCACCGGGAGTTTTTTTTCACTGTCTGCTCTTTTTCAACTTTGTTCCACTATGTTGGCCTCGCCAACATATCGAGATACTATTTTTTTTGATACCACAACTCGCATGTACAAATAGGGAATTCAAAGGTTACTCACCTACATCTCCCTCAAATATACTGATACTGATGTGGCAGGACATACCAACGACATGCCAATGCATAGGTAAATTTTGCAGTCATCAGTTATTTCCTCTGTTCGACAAGTTTCTGCCTACTTTGATGAATCCAGCCAAGATTTTTATGTAGAAGAAATACACGGCTGTTAAAAAGTCTAAGTTTTTAAAATAGTTGCACGAAAGCAGGTAGGGGAATTCACCCTTTTTTATTTTTTTGAATTTGTCAGTTACTGCCGTCTACTTAGACGGTTGCTTTCACATCGGAAATACCTAACAAGGCACAAATGAGAGATTGCATGACTAAAAGCCTTTTTATTAGAACTAATCACTGACGAGGAAACTCCCGATCATGCGCCGTCCACAACCACCTCATTCATTAAGACGCTGTTAGTGACGGCTAAGACCACATATACACCCACTTCTGATGATACCGCCAGAGACGCCCACCACTCGCTATAAACCGAACCGCAGGCAACCACTGCGCCAGCTTTGCCGATTCGATTAAATTCTCTTAATTTTAAGATGGGCCTCCAATTCCAGCATTAGCCTCATCGGTCACCCGCTTATCGATCACACTTAGGCTGATTAACCAATGCCTGAAATCACGTCAATTAACGACTCGAGTACGGACCAAAAAGCAACCATCACATCAACTACGACCCCCAGCGATGAACATGAGGACTGCCAGCGATAGTAGGCCTTCGATGGCCTGGCAAACCACGCCCACGTGCGACATCTGCCCCATATACCCTTTTCTGCAAATGTCTCTGGTGATGGGTTCATGGGAGAATCCGAAACGTCAGGCCAGTAAACACCACGTTCCAGTGATCGCCTCTTCGTCGTCTTCTTCTTCTAAGGCCGAGACTGTCAACACGCACAATCTTACTCTTCTCGTCTGCGTACAATTATTCCGGGCAATTATCCACCACATGAACTTCTTAGGCTAAACCCGCTTTCATAAAAATTTACGGTACAACACCGCAGTACACTCTCCATCGTAAACTGCACTATCCTAACCTCCCAAATTAATTATTTATGTTTAACTCCCTAAATTGATTTCAGATAGTTTACTCTAGATTTATTCTACACGACAACAGTCAGGATAGTTCAGGGTTAAAATTATTGTTAAGATTCGGGTATATTTTAAATTCGAATTGAATTTGATGCAGAGCCGCCTCTATAATCTGAGGAGAGTTTCAAATATGGTGTCTTGCTTGGAGCAAACAAATAAACAATTCAGACTCTTGAAGAAACTAATGGTTTTTTTAAAGGTTCCACTCTAATAGTTAAATAATTCATGATTTTTTCGAAAGCTGAGTAGATCGATCATAAACGAAAGTAAAACTATGCATGGGTTATATAGGATAAAAATCTTGTGTTCTGAATTGCTGTACCTTTACGTGCAGCAATTATTTGAATAAAAACTCGGCTAGGCAGGTTAACTTCACATTCGCCGAACCGAAGGTCATATTATTATTTCTCCAAAAGACACAGCGTTCCCTATCTACACGATGGTAGGGATAAGGCTTCAGTACAGTCAACCCTCTGGCCAACTGAGCTACGAGGCCCCTACTGGGGGCCGTAAAATTTAATCAAACTTGGGTCAAGTTAACTGCCCAGCCTACTGCAACCTATGTAATCCATCAATTCTAACACAGCAAGTTCACTGCTCAAGCAGGATTTCCTAAGCAATCAATCTAGCATCCACCAGATGACAACAAGATACAATTGATGCGCAGGAGATTTTAGGCAGATTTGAAGATTCCGTTTGATCCACTTGTGACAATCTCGGTGGCCTCGGCTGGTAGCTTGGCCTAAGTGTGATTAAACTCATAGCTACCGATGGGGCCTTGAAGTTCAGTTAACTAGAGCGTTGGCTATACTAACGCCTTCCCCTTGCTGGCGTGGGTTCGAATCCCACCGAGGCCGCCGAGTTTTTCAAAAGTTAGTCAAATGAATTATTCAAATCTGCCAAAATCCTCTACTAATTAATTGTGCCTGGTAGTCATCTGGTGGATTCTAAATTGATTGCTTAGGAAATCCTGCTTGGACAGTCAGCTTGCCGTATCAGTATTGGTGGATTCCATAAATTGCAGTAAGCTGGGCGGGTAAATTGACCTAAGTGTGATTAAACTTATAACTACCGATGGGGCCTTGAATTTCAGTTAACTAGAGCGTTGGCTATACTAACGCCTTCCCCTTGCTGGCGTTGGTTTGAATAACACCGAGGCCACCCAGTGTTTTATAAGTTGGTCAAATGAATTATTCAAATCTGTTAAAATCACCTACCTATCCAGATATTCTCTACGCCTTTATAGAATCTTCATACATTTTCCTATCGCCTCGAAAAATTCACTTTATGGTTTGGCTCGCGTATTTTTGGATAAAACAAATGCGTTACAGTGAAGTATGGTAAAATCAGGCAATCGTTTCATGACAGCCTTTTAAGCAATCAGGAAACTGGTTTTCTGTTTATAAAGTTTGGCACTCAAATTTGGCATTCTTTGTAACCAGTTCTGAAATGTAGAATCTTATTCGACTAACTTCAGTGCACCACAAGACCTCCAATGATCTGAAAGATATTGATATCCTACCCTATCGAACTGCGTTTTGTCTCAACTTTATAACCTGAACACAGGGCGTCTTGAAGAGGATTTGCATGTCGAACTGCGTTTTCTTCTTAATTATCTCCAATAGGCAAAACGAACCACGTCAGTAGATATGTTAATAAAAGGTTGCACAAATAAATGCCATATAAATCTGTATATACCACTAACCTTGCACTAAAGATCACCTAAAACAGAGAGCTGCTGGATTGTGACATTGCGCTGTTGTGTCCAAGCTGCGCAATCGTATCGATGCAAGAGTTGTGTATCTTGAAATTCGTAGAAATTAACTCTCGTACTTCACTATGATGACAAAATCTATAACCAATTAGTTTCTGAACTATTTATGCGGTCGTGTTTTCGGATAGTCTGTAGTCGCACCAACATAAAATATCCTGCTTTACAAACGCATGCCAAGTTTCGAGTTTCAAGTGTGTTTATGAGTAAGGAAGGAGACTATTCAAGTATCGGAACCATCAATTTATCCTGAACTCTTACACTCGAATGCTTCTGCTTACGCGCGACTGGGGATTTATTTTTTGAAACTGAAACAAAATTAGCACGTACCAGCTTTAAATTGCATCGTAACGTCTTCTCTCACTGAGTAACTACCTACCAAACATTCGGAACATCTTATTAGACCGTATAACAGTACGCTACTGCGCTGATTTTCGTTCGAAATTCAGTTAATCAGGACCAAGCAATTGATGCAGTCATAATATTTATGCAAACTGGTAATAAAATTTCGAAAACAGTAGACTCACATTATGGAAATGGTAGTTTCATATGCAAAATTAAATTAAATGAATTAAATTCGTCAGAGACGTAAAAAGTACTCAGTCTGACTAGTTGAGGTAAGGGCCGTAATAGGGCGACACAACCAGTTTTTTGGCTGACAATGAAGGTCCCTTCGTCGGGCCAAAGCATTAGTCAAAATCAATGCGTAAATACACTTGAAGAATTACACCGGTAAGAAGGAACCAAGAACAGGCAAGCGATAATTCTTTGTACTGCGCATTCAAATAGGCAAATGACTTATGTTATCAGTCATCATAAATGCTATTACGTAACATTTTTCCACTTTAACTTGGAAGGTCAATATCTGTAGAGAAACAGTTTCCTCGGAAATTCATTTTTTAAACATGTTCAATCAACTGGACTTAGAAGAGAAATATTAAAAGGTAGTAAGAGACACCTGTTACAAAACTAACTTGCAAAATCGGATTGCATCATTCGAATTCATGCTTATTAGGAAACAGTATTGACAATAGATCAGGGTTTAAGTTGAAGGGATGCTACAGACCAAAATTATACGCTCAATGAACTTTTATTTTAAAAAATGGTTAATGTACGCTTACTGAAGGAAAATGCTGGACGGGTGACGGAATTGCGCATTTAATTGCTGCTCTGGTGACTGAATTACACATTTCAATTCATTTTCAAGGCCCATATCAACCACAAAATTTGTTAAACATTAACACTATTTTTAAGTAGGATTTACAGCACGCCTCCACATGTTCCTCACCATAACGCCAATTCTAGGCAGTTCAACTTCCCAAACTAGATTCTTATTTCAATCTCCATTTCAACTAGAAGACATTTAGTCCGAGTTTCTTCTGTAACAGTTCACTCAGGATAGTCCACCATTTTAGATTTAATGATAATATTCAAATCTTGTTACTTAAAAGTGTCCTCTACGCTTTTAATTTAATCAGTACTTGCTAAGAAGACAAGCAGGTCGTCAAATTGACAAAGCTATGTGGATAACGGCGGAGTAAAGCTTATACGTTTACTTCTATTTTTAAGGGCAGTTAGACAAATGTATAGAGTGACCTCCGTTTACAAGAAACTGTATTTCGCCCTTATTACCTGAAGCGTGCCAACCATTCATATGTAGTTGGGTTCTAGTTTTTCCATGCATGTGTGCTGTTTTTCAATGCTTCCGCAAACGCTGACTTACGTCAATTCAATAGTCATATGGGGTTTGGAATGGAGCAGGCAAATATTTGCTTTAAGTTGGCACGCGAATGCCAGGTAAGATAAAGAAATTTTAATGCACTGTTACTGCACCAATTGAAGGTAAATGGTTGGGAAATGCAAACTAATCTCGTCCAAACCAGCTTCCGAAACCAGCTAAAATGTTGCATTATATTTTCGGATAGATTAAATAAATACAAATATTTACATCAAGTTTACCGATGAAGCAGGTAAATAAGTAATATATGCATCGATTGATCGATCTTTTTAACTTTCTGTTTCAGGGTATCTATACTGTCTAACGATTGATTACTCTGTTTACATTCCTCGTTTATCGCCAGTAGCAACATGGCGGGTGGGCAGAACGAGATCGAGTGAGGGTCAGGCGCTTACGTGACATTCCCTATTCTGTAAAATATTCAATAAGTATTCAAGGACAAAATGAAAGAACCTAACGTAGTGCGCTAAGGTGTATCTTGGAATATTTAAGCCAGCTTTACTTTCTACCTCACCCAGGCACTCACAAAATAGACCACCGTGGTCCACAAATTAAATAAATTATATGAAGGCATAAAATAGGAAACTTTTTATCTTCAAACCTACACAAAAATCTTTCTGATTCTACCTTCAAGGGCAGTGAGGTCGAAAATAAAGTAAGGCGGAGAACATTAAAATAACGAACACGCACTGCAAGGTCACCTCCGTTCAATATAAACAAGTGCTAGACTACCATTCAATTTGTACAGAATTGCTTTTTCGACGACATAAATGCTGCGATAAAATACCTATGCTAAATAGAATCGAATTTCCGAGACAGAAATATTCTTTTCCACAATAATATATACAAACCACCCTTAAATTCTTTAAACATTTTTCACTTTTACGTGCTTATCTTCACTTTTTCTATAAGGAATATTATGCGTTGTTTTTACTTCAAACGACGATATAATAAAGCTCCGTAGTTACATTCTTTTCAGCGCCCCATTTACATTATTTCTCAGGGCTCCTACCAATCGTCTAATATTTAAAAATATGTATACTACTTTCTAAATCAGGTTTGGTAGCGAACAGCACCTGCTAGCATTTAACTACAGTGTGAACTTTGCTGCATTCTGTCAATTTTGATGAATAAAATTCTTCTGTAAAAATTGGTTAAAAATTGCTATGCATGATTATTAAAGTAACAATTTGCCGTCTTTAAACTGTTGTCCACCTTAAAGCTACGTTTTACCTTACAAAAATACGAGTTAGATTAACTGGATCAAAATTGTGCGCAAAAGATATTCTATTTTACCAACAAGTCAATTCTTACGAACATCTTGTTCCTTTGAAATTGTTGAAATAGTTTTCATCTTTATCTGCTTCAACATACCAGCTCACAAAGAAGTATTTTTCTTTGCGTTTACCGTGAATTATAGTACAATAAGTTTCGATCGTTATCTGCATTGTCTTTGTAATATATTCCATGCGCCTCATTCAAATGCTTTTACAGACCTCATATCATGTTGCCAAAAAGTCATACTGATTTCTGAAACTGTATTGGTAGCGAATGACATATCCTGTATTCCAGAACATTTAATATCTAGCTATACTTTCTCAATTTCTGTAAATTAAATTCTTTTGTAAAAATTGTACAAAAAATGCTATTTGTCATTCGAAAATTAATAAATATTTATACCCACAGGAGCCGAAAGGAATAAAAAAATTCTATGCGTAAGGGTACCATAAAATCACTGCACAGAAATAAATGTACACATGTAAACTTAAAAGATGGACCTTACAAAGATTGTGCCTAATGTAGTGTCAGTGATGTTGACTTGGTAAATAAATTGTGTAATTCTCTGCGAGGCACTACCGTGTAAGTTACATAAAACGCCCATGATGTCATATATGTATACCATTAATAGGCAAAGTAGCGAATATATTTGGAAGCTGCAAGGCTTAGGTTTATCAGCATTTGCTATTTTAAGTACAATCATAAGGTATCTGAAAATAAATACGTCCGTAAAATAACTTTCTGCTACCGGCATATTCATTATGTAAATGGTCATAGATGTGAAAATGTTCGAAGGAGCATATAATTTACGGAGTTTATCTTGCAGCACAAATGTACGTGCAGGCGCAGCCAATGCAGCAACAACAAAAATCCCAATTAAAACGATTTTATGCATCTTAGCCGGAGGATTAATGTGTCTGAACTTATCGCCTAATTTATACTTGCTAATCAGTGTTTCATTTGGCAAAGGAATTTTCTTTACGGTGTTGTTTTGTCAAGTATTTAGTAGTAGTGGGTAGAAAGGTTAAACGTCCTGTCTCCAAATCAGAATGCACCTTCTGTTGTGTTGTTTCGCCACGTATTCACACTTGTAGCGGGTGGAAACTCAGAGTGGGTGGAGTGGGTGCAGCTATAGAAAGGAGGATTTCAATTAATCACTTGACTCGTGCGCTTTATCTCCACCACTTTCAGGTGGTGTAAGTGTGTCCGCACGTCACTTCCCTAAAACAGTAATTGAGTACTCGATTGTGTGGTGTGTGAGGGCAATCGTAACTAGCATACCTTTTGAAGAAGTAGTGGAGGGATCTCGCAATGGGGGTGAAACTGGTCAGGGGTTCGGAAACTAATGGGTCTAAATAATTGCATAGGGACATCCGACTTTCCAAGTTATACGTTAGTGGATGTGATTGAAACATAAGACTCTTTTATAAAAAAATGGCGGTTGAGAACTTGAAACCATATTTGGACTTTGATATGAGGAAAAAAAAGTCGGTTGATTCATTTATTCATAGAACAGGAACTCTTAAGTGCGATTTGCAAGCTGATACGTTAATGCGCTTACTCCTAACAGTATTAACGTTCATTTACATATTTATATCAAGCATTTATCAAAACTTACCAAAAGGTTGTGTGCACGGTTTTCTTGTGAATAGCTTGAAATCTACAAGGAAAAAATAATCTGATAATGAGATACCAGCAAAGCCAAGCAAGAACTACTTGTCAATATTCTGATAGTTTGTTACTTCAAACAATTTTGACCAATTCCAGTTTCCGATTCAGTGGTAAACGACTGTGCGTACATTTACAAATTTTGAACTTGACTTTGACACGGAAATTTACAGAAAGATTGGTAAATTCTGCGCCCGTACCTTTCATCAGTTCATGAGCCATTCACCATGGGTTTCACTGTAGGCGTCGTTGATGAAAATTTGCAATGCACTTATAATATTCAGCAGGTGTCACGCTCGTCTTCCAATTTTAATAACTGCCACCAGTTTGGGAATGTATATATGTGTATATAAGTATATATACAACCTTTGGATAAGGCAAATAGGTCACTCTCGCATCCTACCGAAATTCAGATGCATTTACCAGTACTTTCATACTTGTACCTGACACGGCTGTGATAATGTATGATTGGGCCTGTCGTATTTTATCGTTAACATCAAGGGCGACGGACCCGAAGTGCCTGAATAATTCTCTTCAAGCGCAGCTGAGGCCCTATACATAGGATTCAGGGGTCATCTCTATGTCTTGACGGAGTTTGTTAAGCCAGGTCTTATGCCAGCATGCTGTTCGACCTCTCCTGCTGTGTAACGGTGCTGGGTCAATGATAGTAACATCAACCTGATGAGGCGGGTGGCAACGGACGCACCGAAACCACCACCACCACAGCCATCTCGCTTGGATAACGTGAGACATCCTTGCGATGCTGTCACAGTGCGTGGAATGCCTCGTCCCAAGCAGAGTTAGTGTAATTCACTCGAAGAGTAGTTCCAAAGCAACGGTTAAAGAAAACCACCCGTCTTCGTCCGTCTTCGATGCGCTTCACAGTCGGACTGTCACAAGTGTTTAGGTCAGTCACGTGACCCAAACGTGAGTGCAAAACTAGCTACGTAAGCGTGAATTACCTTATGAGGAGGTAGACTTCCACAGTTGCTATCGCATCCTCAGATCTCTCACCTACCTGACTGGGGTGGCAAGACGATACTAATGAGCCAGGCGGAGGGCATGGACGCAACAGCTGACAAGGCTTAAGAGCCTACCTGCCCACGCCACACACGAACTGGCCGCCACAGCTTCGAACAGACTTCTGTAAGGGTGACTGAGAGTGTCTTAAAGGTCACACTAAAAAGGAACCGCTGCAGCCTGAATCTGTTAAGCTCGCAGCAGCCTTGTCCCAAGTTAGTTACAATTGTCTATGGGGTGCCCTCTGCAGCGCAGGCATTCAGCCCGAAAACATGATGGTCTTCCCAGCGTCTATCGGTAACTTGTCTGGTTCGGCGACCTAAAAAACCGCAACAGGACGTTCTATAAAGCACTCTACTATGATTACAACCGTGCGATCCTCTCAACGTATTCTAGGTCAGTCATCAGGCGTTGGTTATTCAAATTCGACACAGTTGAAACAGCAGTGGGTATATAAATGCTTAATTATTGGTCATACGTACGGCATAGGTAACAGTTCGACCGTCGTAGTCCGACGATGTCCACCGTATGCTCATGGGAAAGTTGAGCAGGGACGGTGACTTGCGCGTGATTTAGTTTAAAGTGATAGTAGACTTGCGCTGTATCTACTGCACTTTTCTCCTCCTCCCCCACCTGAGCCCGGTGTCAAGACAGAGTCAAGAAGACCGGAGGCGGGAGAGGACACAGGTGGCTGGCGCGGCCGGGTCCCCTAAGTCCTAGCCGCCCCTAGGCGTGCCACCACACCTCTATGTTCGGCATTTGTTATGGGAGCGCAACCCGAATAACGCATGCCATGCCCTAATGTGGCCCCCGTGTTGGTCCAACGCATCTACCACGTGGCCCGTTTAGAGGGCACTACGGCATAGGTACTAGTCAAAAGACGAGACGCAGCCGCGAGGGCTTCGGGGCATTAGTTGGTTTTCCGGCATTCCCCATGAGTTTCCTGGTATATGAACTCCAGTTTCCATGCTGTCTTGTTTAATTTCCAAGGAAATTACTCCATATTCGCGCATCACTTTCCTCAGAAAGTAGACATGGCAGCAGCATGGAGTTCATATGACATATAACAGTTTGACCGTCTTAGTCCAAGGATTTCCACCGTGTACTCCACAGCATGGTGGTGCAGGGACGGTGACTTGCGCAGGGGTTCGTTTTAATTGATAGCAAACTTTCGCTGCAGCTACTGCACGCTCGCTTCCATCACCTGTCTGTGTCCGAGTTCAAGACCAAGTCAAGAAGACCAGAGGTGAGGTCGGGCGCAGGTTGTTAGCGTGGCCGGAGACTCCCTGGCCGTGTCGCGACGCCTGAATAAGATTCCATGGAGTAGATGTGCCATAAATGGCAAGAGTGGCTGGTGCGGCGTGATTCTGCACGTACGCGTGCAACCACGCTCCCCATGTTCGGCCGTTGTTGCAGGGAGCTGCAACCCAAATAACTCCTGTCGTGCCCTGATCTCTCCTCGCACAACTAACACGCACCCTCTAGCCCCATTATCTTTTAGACGGACTCCGAATAGACGGCATCGATCG
Source organism: Schistocephalus solidus (assembly GCA_017591395.1). Taxonomy (NCBI): domain Eukaryota; kingdom Metazoa; phylum Platyhelminthes; class Cestoda; order Diphyllobothriidea; family Diphyllobothriidae; genus Schistocephalus; species Schistocephalus solidus. The sequence continues at coordinate 13,394 of WEDG01000405.1, read as the reverse complement.
GTGCAGCGAAGCCAACAGACCGTTCAGTCGTCTGAATTCAAAAAAATACAGCGTGCGACCTATCTCATGCAGGGTGCCAGAATTTTCTAATTATTGATAATCAGTCACAAACCGGCAACCACGCATGTAAGAAAGCTTTGAAATAATATTGAACAACCTATGCGAATTTAAAACTTAAAGGAAATGGTTAAATTGATATCATTTCGTCTATAAATACCAAGTTTTTTTTAAAAAAAAAGGCGACATATTGTAAAAACGGGCTAAATTACTGTATTTGTGACTAATGAATTTAAATATACTTTATAGGTAAAATAGTTAACATACAATTTTGTGTTTAATAAAAGAACTTTCTTTTCGATAAATTTCTTTATCGGTATTTTTGATATTGGATTACAATTAGCGTTAGATCATACTTGAAATATAAGTGAATAATTCGCGATTTTCAGGGTTTTCAAGCGTATGAGCGTAAAGTTAGATTCGGTTATATATGTTTATCAAAACCTTTAAAATACGACATTACGTAAAAGTTTTTACCCAAGTAGTGAGATTTTGCGATATACTTTCTAATGCAGATGGGCGTTTGGGTCATATTTGTAAATTCACGCCAAAAATAAAACACTTTCCCAATACAAATGCACAAATCTCAACCTTCGATTTTGCCCAAATCCAGCCCTTTTTCCTTCAATATATAAGATTGAACATGTAGTGTAATCACATTATTAAAAGGCTTTCTGAGCCTCAAATCCACTCAACAAGCCCACATAACAAGAACAAACTTACGCTAAACTACTCATTCAAATTTTGATCTCACACCGCGTGAGTTATATCTCCTACCATAGGCCAAAGTGTAGATAGCTAGTCAGCGTGTTCAAGTCCACCTCCGTCTGGTCCGGGAGTAATGCACAGTTTGGACATTTCTGAGACTAACAATGGCAAAACCCTTTTCAGCAAAGTCGATCGGCCTCTGGTAACGGTAGTTCTCACACTTTGACGTATCGCCCTGGGTGAAGGCAAACGCGAGGGTGGTCGGGCCTCAATCATGCGGAATGAGCTCATCTCCCCATTCTCTCTCGAGCACCTCAGGGATCCAGGACGCCAGAATTTAAACACAAAAGGTTACATATCCCAGGTGGTATGCGGTACTTTCCGGTCGCTTTCCTGCTGTACGGGCCCTACACTACACGGATGATTACTGCATAGGAAGGAGCATCACGTGACGTCCTCCCTACTGATGGACAAGACTCAAATGCAGGAGAAAGAGGGTGGTGCCAGGTTGGTTATCGTAATGGAGATGCTTGAAGTGTTTCCGTCAGCACTCGACCTTGGCGGAGTCCTCAGCAATGAAGTCACCACCCAAATCAAGAAGTGCCGCTTACCCGACAAACAACTTGCTGGTTTACGAAAGGCGGCAATATTTGAACCCTGCGCCACCCAAAGTGATCACTTCAGCGATATAATTTTATTGGTCATTTTGAGTCAAATTTGCCTTCATTTTCTGGAGCTGCTTGAGCGAATCGCCATTGTTTGGGATGCCTAACTCGACCTGTCTAGGCAGATAACTGTAGAGTCCTTCAGTTGATCCAACCATTGCATTGCAGATCGATGACCATTTGCTGCCTCCCCCTCGAATCCAATAGTTAAGTGATACAAGTTTTCTGTGCTCAAAATCTCACTGTCTTGCACGTGGCGATTTGGGCGTAGATAAAATGTGAACTTTCTGGCATGTGAGAACGAGCACAGTCTGTCAGTTCAACACCATGCATCCAACTGCTACTACCGACCCAGCTCCAAAACGCTGAACTGACTAAAATGTAGCCAATCAGACGGACCATAGGGTCATCTTTAAAATACCCCGTCAGCAGATGTTTGCGGCCATGTTTGGAAACACCTGTTGGAAACGAATCAGCCGGTTCAGATCAGCAAAAGTTCAGCGTAATTATCCGCTAATTGTGGTAGGTATGTGGTTGAAGGGGTAACTTGAGCTGCAACTGCCCCTGTGTTTCCATCACCATTACAGGTGGTCGTCGTCACTTACGTGCTACAATGGCAATCGGAGACGTCGAGCAAATAGAATTGCCGCATCGGTCTCATCTTCGCAATATAATTTTTCTGTTGCGCCGGTCAGCAGCAGTTGGTACCCAGTTGGAGATGGCAGATATATCGTAAAGGGACCAGTTCAGTATGCTAGCCTGTCATTGACTTGTTCCCACAAAAGGAATGTGTGGTTCACCTGTTGCGAGGGCGATCGGCACGCCGGGTATCCTAGGCGAATCATGTGAACCACTGAGACATGGGGTCAGATGGCACTGACTTCCGTGATCGCGATTTTCCGAGTCTGAGTCGCTGATTATGACTTCAGAAGGGTAACAAACATCAATATGCGGAAGAGCATTGCTGACAAATACATGGGATGCCATTTCGGGTTCATTAGCCGTCATCAGCCAGCCATACTCAACCTCAGGTGGTGCAGACTGGACTCCAGCAGCCATTTCGATTTTTTGGTCTTGATTATGTTCCTAACGCTCTAACTCAATGACTTACCTATAGGTCAGCAGTGGTAATTAAACCCAGGTCACAGACGCCATTTCACAGTGCCGTCATTTAGCCTTGAGATACTGTAAAAGACAGTCGGTATGCCAGATCCCAGTTACTGCTGGTCGTTAACTGTTTATTCATCAGACTCAGCAGCCTACTTACTTCGCAGCCAAACACTATCGTCCGTCACCCGCGGATGCGCCGAGCGGTCGACCGGGTGGCTCCATCATTGCAGATCTCGAAATTTCTTACCATCAGAAACTGCTAAAACAACTGCATCCCGAGCTTACATATACCTGGCAGGTGACCTGCTTACCGCAACCAAAAGAAAAGTTTGTTAAAATGTCTGGTGCTTAAGTAGAAATCATTTTAAAAAGCGTAAAGCCATCAAACAAACAGCCGAAATAACTATAAGTATACATATGAGATTAACTTGGAAAGTACTCGGTCCAATTCTGAGCTGTCAGTGGGCTCTGACAGTGAAGGCTGAATGTCTGCAATTAAAAGACTAAAATAATCTGTGCATGCGGGCATGAGTGCGGTCAACGTGAAATTTTTCAACTCAGAGAAAGCCTTAAAATGGAGTATACACAATCAGTGAGCGCGGGAGGAGGAGGAGGAGGAGGAGGAGGAGGAGGAGGAGGAGGAGGGAGGAGGGAGGGAGGAGGAGGAGGAGGAGGAGGGAGGAGGAGGAGGGAGGAGGGAGGAGGGAGGAGGAGGAGGGAGGAGGGAGGAGGAGGGAGGAGGAGGAGGAGGAGGAGGAGGAGGGAGGAGGGAGGAGGAGGAGGAGGCAAAGGGGTGAGGGCGGGGCTTCAAACGGAGAAACTCTCTCCACAACCACAAGTGCCAGTCACGTTGGGGTTGTTGAAGACAAATTCGCTGGACAGTAGAGTTGACTGAAAGTCCATCTCAGTACCGAGGAGTGTCAACTGGGCACGCCGGTCGATGAAAACTCGAACACCATCCTGCTCGACCACCTCATCGCCAGCCTTCTTGCCCTCGGTGCAGTACGTCAGGGTGTAGGAGAGGCCAGTGCAACCACGTGTCCGCAAGCCAATGCGCAGACCCTGGGCATCGGGTTGCTTTTTGAGGAGTTCGCGGACACGGATCACAGCCGCCGGAGTTAGTGTGATGGCCGCCAGGCGGTTTTGCTGCGGCACCAAACGTTTTTTAACATAAGTGGTTCGTACGGAGTTCGCGATAGTGCTGAAACGGAGAATCGAGGAGCACTGGAAATTGGGAAGGCTGTGAGAGAGCGAGCATGCGGAGGCGGGACACTGCCCCTAGACAGTGATTCATATCTGTAAATAGATGATTGAGTAAGAGCAAAATAATACTTGCAACAGTGGACTAACTAGAAAAGATAATGAGGCCGAGGGTTGCATAATAAGGCAATCGCAAGGCTAGCAGACTGTGCCTAGAGGAACATAACCAAAGTAATTCGCAAGATGAATATAATGTTACTATTTTTAAGTTTCTCAAAAAATAATCGGTCTTAACCAAGGTTTATAGATGCAGACTAAAATTTGCTGTTTATATTTGAGCCAAAGGCCATTATTCAATACGGGATAACCGCGTAATATTCATTAAACTTCCTGCAGGCAGCCAGCAGAATACAGTAAGGTACACCACGTGAGCGGCCCAGGTACTGGCTCACAAAACTGGAGTACCAGAAAACCTATGGGCAGCGCTGGGGAATCCACTGGCGAGCAAAACGCCTCGCAGCTGTCTCAAGCAGCGGCAGAATATCGGCAAAACACGCGTGTCTGGGCTTTAAGTTAGTACCAGGAGTATCACTTTGGTGATTCGTGTAACCGCATTATATACCAATGGCTGCCTGTTGGCATTTTAATGAATATTGCGCGGTTAGCCCGCTGTGGCTGATGGATTTTAGCTCAAATATGCATATCAACTTTCATTCCGCGTCTATAAACCTTACTGAGGCTGAGACCTTACTCAGGCTGAGTTAGCGCTTGATTTCTGAGGAAAGAAAAAAGCAAAAATCAAAAACTGGAGTATCGACCAGAAATCGCACGGAAAATGTTGGGGACCTACTGATCAGCCGAACTCCTTGCAGCGACAAAAATATTGGCAAAACACGCACCTAGGCGTTTAGGTAGTGTCTGCGCTGCCAGTACGGTGGATAGTGTTACCTCAAGATGATTATAAATACTGACAACGGCATGCTATCACTAAAGAGCCTCAGCATCTAGAAAGTTATCTGTGCACCAGCAAGCAGACTCATTCAACAAGTAGGTGTAATTTTTAGCCAACCGTCCAAAGGTACATTCACTAAATTTATCCCAGTGGTCGTGAGGAGGCTAAACCTACGAGTAACATGACCAAACTGGCTAAAACTTTTAGATGCGACTCTACAGTATGCGCGATGCAGTGGCTTCTATCTATAGCCTATTAAAAACACCTTGGGTCATTTTTCAATGGGATGCCGTCTTCATTTTACATGAAATTGCAAATTTTCAACCCACGAAAAGAGCAGTCATGACCGATCTCATGAACAAGTCGACTACCGATCGACCGGGGGTATTATATCAAAACACACATTTAATAGCATAGTTCGAGTCCCCACTCAAACACCCAAACTGCTCTGTGGTATATGCGGTTAAACAATCAGTTAACAGTTAGCGACAGCTTCGAGGGTACCTTTGGATTTTTAAATGTGATGAACCATCTACTGACCCTTAAACCCTTCGAAAATCTGCTTATCTAGCACTATATTGTTTGGAAAGTGTTGGGAATGCCCCCACTCCCACACCGAGTCAATCTCACAGAAAAGCACACGCGCGTCTCCCATGCTGCATGCCATGAGCGTGCGCTCGACAGCTTTCCACCTTGCTTGTGGTCACAGACCTCTCGTCAGATCTGATTGGTCCATCTCCGCGAGAAGTCACTCGGCTCTTCTATAACTTTCTGTTCAAGCGGATCGGCCAGCATATAGCCAATCTGAATGGAATTCTAAAATACACGCAGTTTTTCAGTGAAAAATGCCATTTTCTCGTGGTCGATCGTGTTCTCCTTCACTCATGTGAATCCCAAGTACCAAAGCCGGGTCATAACAGAAAAATGACACGGAAAAATGGCGAAAAGTAGTGAGGACGCACTTGATTCCGATAAAAAATTCTAATGTATATGCTTACAATAAACTGATTTTCATATTTTGGGTTACTTCCATATCGAGGCGTCAGTTAGAAATCGTGCACGTACAAAATTCTTCGGCTTTTTGAAGTTTAGCATATTTGCAGACCGCACATAGAGTGAAAACAACTCACTACATTAGTACCCTCGATTTTGTCACGGGCTGTTAATAAAGATCTACAGTCATTGATTGATTTCGTGAAAGTTTAATTGAGACTCGGAGATGCCTTTTGTAACATTGGAATAGTGAACTGCATCTAGCCTGATTTCATACTATTCCAGACCTGACAAAACTGCTGGCTTTTGAATGAGCTTTTTTTCCGGTCACCTGCAAAAACTGTATTGATAATAAATGATTACTTAGAAAGTGCATATCTAGCACATTGATCTTCAATGCCCTTGTGAATTCAAATGTATTTTATTGAAATCATGCATTCCTTTCTGTAATCACTTGGTAGCAAATTGTATCATTTTCAATTTTTTTACTTAAAAAGGTGACTTGCGTTGTTAAAAATGGTTTTCAGTGCCCGAATTATTTTTGAGTCCAAATCTGCCGCTGCATTTTGCGTTTTAGATTTGCAGTCTACAAACTGTATACAGTTAACGTAAGGAAAAATTATACACTCCTTTATGCCATTGGGAAGATACCGCACAGGGCTCTGAAATGAAATGGATTTGAACTGTATTGAATATTCCATAACCAGCACTTATAAAAGGATAGATACGATAGTATATCAATGGAAATTTCACGATCTTAAAAAACGCATAATTACACAATTGTAAAATTGGGTATAATCTTCGAACCCCACTTAAGCATCCCTCCCCAAATTGAAACGTATTTCAAAACTTCGGTCAACAACATTCACTGGTTGTAGTAAGTGCCCTCGAAACTGGATATTTTCAAACTTCTTTGTTCAGTGTCTAGACACTAACAGGTGCAGTGACCTCATGATGCCTCGACAGACGTCACTAACGACGCACACAGCCATCCGTTTTCCACGCACACAAGCACTCAGTCACCCTCTCATAAAAGCGAACACATTCGGTCAGGCATGCCTTAGCACTGAGTAAACGTCCCTGGTCTGGTCCGTAGTAGCTGCTGTCTACAGTAGCAGCTTGGGGTTCTTTACCAAATGAATCAAACGCGTTTTGGATTTCATATTTTAGTGATAACGGAAACTTGATATGAGATGGTGATGGTAAAAGCACTCTCACAAATTTAGCCACTATATGAAAATTTTCAATTGGATAACATGTTAAAAATTTGTTCACAACTAACGAACTGCATGACGCGCAGGATAATATGACTTTTTTGAACTACAAGAGGTAACTTTTACAACCACAGAGGTAAAAATTATGTCTGTTTTCGATTACATAAAAGACTCTTAATAATGAGTTTAATATGAAATATACCCGCAACGTTGATGTCTTTTGAGGCCCACTGGCAGACGAAAAAATGAACACTATGAAAATGGGTTACTCGTTGGCCTATCTGTTGGCTATCCCCGGTGTCCACATGTGGCGTATAGTTGAACTCTTTTCAGCATATATTAGCTGCGAAGTAAGCATTCTCCGATCGGACGAATATGCACTCGAGAGCCTGCAGTGACAGTGCTAACAGGGTGTGGAGGTATGATGTCTGGCACGCCGACAGCCTTATTCAATTCCTCAAAGTCCAATGGCGGTAGGTACTGTGACATGGCGACCGTGAACTACCATTCAATAAGGTTGCTTGCCACTGGTGGCTTGTAATTAGGTTCTTAATTTAAAGCGCTAGTGAAAACCACCTCAAATAAATAAACTGGGCGGCTGTAGGGGCCCTCCTGTACCCCTAATTCCTAAGAAACCTCATGAACATATTTCCGACTATAGTAATACGATCCATGCTACGGCGTCCGCGGGAACCGACGCGCTCCGCAACCCAACCCAATGGTGAGGGCGACAAGTATACGAAGGTTACTACTCAATCGAAAGTGAACTCCTGGTATTGGATGCTGGAATGTGTGCACTTTTCGTAGACCCTGGCACCTCAGGTCTGACTGACCCCGGCTACGCTGATAATATACCCTTGTTTACTTCAAGCTTTGGTGATCTGCAGTCTATGGTGCCATGGGTAAATGTGTTCGCGAAATCGGTTACTTTATCCATAAACACGTGAAAGATCAAAGTGTTTTCGAGTTGCATCCCTGAACAGGAGAAGGCACCTGTCAAGATTAATGGCTGTCAGCTTAAAGAATTAGACAGTTTACAATACCTTGGAGGAAACTGCTGCCGAATAAGCAGTGAAGACGACGTTTTTTCCGAATTTGCGTTTTTCCTCGGATTTTCTCGACCCCAGAAAGTATCTATGGACCCGACGTGACATCTCCACCACCGCGAGAGTTTACATGTACCGTACATCCAGTGGGTTAGTCCTTCTCTACGGTTGCGAATGCTGGGCTGTGCAGACGGAAGATGATCGAAAACTGGAGGTATTGATCAGCAGTACCTAAGGAGCATCCTTCGAGTGAACTACACCGACTTTGTCTCAAATTAGACAGTCCACACTCGCTGCGACCACAAGGATATCCCAGGCTATCTTGTCCTAGTAAATTCCCCAGTGTTTGGCTGTAACCTGAGTACGATGATGTTGGTGGTGGTGCTGATGGTGGTGGTTGAACTGCGTAATCAGATAGATAAGGATCGTCATTGTATAACAGGGACTAATAAATAAACAGAGACAAAATACACGATGGCATGAAATCCATTTGCTCAGGACGCCAAGAATGGATGTTGTTGATGTCATCGTTTAAAGATACTGTATCGGGCAATACTGTATGTCGTCGAAAATCAAAAGGGTGCTCATACTGCAGTACTCTGTATTCGCGGAGAAATCCTCATCTGTATTCTATTCTTATGTAAATGCTGGCCATTAAAATCTGTTTCTTAACAAGTCCATTGGTATAAGTTTTGGGCCGTTTTGGCTGGCCAGCTGACTGGGGACATACATTATACTCAGTCAAAACGCTCAGGGAGGCGACAAAATTGTTCATCTACCTCAGAAGAAAACAGTTAACGAAATGCGGGACTAAAATTATCTGCTAAATTAGCTTGGTTCGGAAGTCGTGTGCGGTTTCTCGTTCTGAAAATCACTGTCGAAGTTAGGATTATTTTTAAATTTTGTGCAGGCTCAGTTGTTAATAATTATACCAGCACTGACTGTATTCGGGCGTCTTCAAAACACCTTTAACCACATAACACATGTCTTGTTGAAGCCCAAATACGTTTGAGACTTTCGTCTGCGGATGTTCATTCGCATTTAATCAGCCTTTTTTACAGGCGTTCGAACTTTCTTATGGATTTTCAACTATATGCTAACTATCTAAGAACCGAAGTTTGCATATTCGATAGAAGACGAACATGAGTTGGACAAAACGTAGGACTATGTTTCAGGCAAAAACTATGGTATATGCTGCATGACAAGTTCCCAAGACACGGTCCCAGTTCGTAAGGTGCGAGGGTTAAGTACTACATCATTTAAATTTTATAAAAAATACTTGCAGATTCAGTGGTCTGCGAATCTTTTTGAAGGTATTCAAGACTTGCTTCACTAGGCGGAGTTCAGGAAACCCGGCAATGCTACGAGAAGGCATCTGACGTTATTAGAGCCTTTGAAATCTTAAAAGAGTGTGGAATAAATGAGCCAATGCTGTGCTTTTTGTAAAAATAGGATTGTGTCAATCTTTAACGATATTTGGAGTGGATTTAATCTTAGTATCTATACTAAGCGCAAACCATTAACTTCGTCATAAAGGAAAGCCAGATGGCTTTTGTAGGAATCGTCGATAGCTCCTCAAACAAGGATGGAACCCCGCCAACTTGCGAAGACGAGATACGCATTCCAGTACAGAATAGCCAGCCACATGACCACCAAATTTGGACTCGACAACCAATTGCCTCAGTTGAAGCTATGACCCATTGGCCTAAATAACGGCTCTATTGACAATGTCACATGCACGGTTCCACAACCCAGTCCAGGAGGGTTTATTTACGGTTTTCACTCGGCTGGGGCTCTTAAGGCAATCATTTTTTGTTTAAAATCGAAATAATTCCAGGAAACCCATAGGATGGGATATCCTATATAAAGGATATCCTATAGGATAGATCAGGTAAAACAAGCATTTGTTTCCAACGGGCGGAGTTTTATAACTGTGTATATACAGTTATTAAACCCCTCCGCCTGTATAGCATATTCAAGTCGGGACAGATAAGTATGAAAAAGGGAGAAAGGCGTCATACAAACATACTTGAATTCACTCATGTTGGCATGGGACAATCTTTCGGAAAGTGTATGTACCACGAAAAGGTGCTATGAAAGTGTAGATTTTAGTAAATACCTTACGTTTGCACAGCGTGAGCCAAACAAATAAAAACGTATTTCTGTTTCAATGCTCAATGGCGATTGCCTAGAAGCCGTACTTAAACGAGATCCCGTAAACGAATAGTTTCGAGGTAATATTTTAATAACCGCAGTTATGATAACTAAGTTGAACGCGTTGGAAGACATGAAACCAAAATTACTCATAAACAGATTAAAGGGTTGATTAAACAGAGAAGCATCTTACTGAAAAACGAAGTATGAATGAACCTTCGGCACCGCAATTAGCACAAAGTAACAAAGTCCAAGCAAAAACCAGCTTAGTTTGGCGGCCTTGTATAAGATACACATAAACAAATTATAGTTTTCTACGACAAGAATATGTAAATGATGTAGGTTTTCGGGTGTAATGAGCACTTTTTTAGATTGCACATTTCAGAGCAGTAGGCTGCCGTTAGTTAAGGGTGTGGCAGTTTTAAAATTAAAAATAAATAGACGTTTCAGTACTAATATTAAGAGTTGTGTGGGGTGGGCAATGAGGTTGAGGAAGAACAGCTATAATATTCCTGTTTATTCCTTCCAATTATTTTGCTTCTTGATAATGATCTTCAGGGAATTCCAGTAACCTGGTGTTTTCCATACTTTACGTGACCATTCTGACCTCTTATTAAAGTTCCTGGTTTACATATCCTGGCATAATATATTCCACGTCCCTTCCTACTAGCCTGCTGTAGGCCACTCCAACTAGGTTGATGAATTTAAACTGGTTGTTTCCTGGGTTGATAATTCAGTGAGATGTGGTTATTGAGTCACTTGACTCGATTGTTTTCTTTCGTATCTGGGGAAATTTCTTAGCATTTTTGCAGTATTCTTTGGTGCAGTTGTGACTGAAACACCTAAATTGTTCCTAGGATCAAGCAAGTTGATACATCATTTCCATATTTTTAATCACGTGATGTATCTCCAGTTAGGTCGAAAGTATTAGGGGAAAAATAACTCAGACAATTATGTTAAATATAAACAGATGCTAAAGTATAGGCTGAACGTGGGTATAAGCGATTATTGAAGCGAAGAGTCCTTGTAACTCACTTGGTGATTAATACGTCTGAACAGTAGATCAACTCCAGAAAATCACACGTTCTGACATCTTACAGTCAGGACAGGAGAAACGTGTTCAGTCATTACACATTAACAGCAACAGAATTCTTTAATCACTCTTCCGGACGTTGAACACTATCTGTGATCTCAATTAAATGGACAAGCGTTTAGACAATTTTTGGTTGCTATGAGTGAGTCATTGAAGTGTTTTTTGATCGTTGATCTTCGCGTAGTGGAAATGCCACACTCATCCCAGATAAGCCACAGATATCGACGCCCACAATGGAAAGCAGCAAGGCGCTACAATGGTTTCAGGCACATGACGCTACGTGCGTATACAGGGAAGCAGGGGAAACTCGTTATCACGAAATTTACCAAAAAACGGTTAGCATGCTTTTTGGATCTTTGCAGTATATGTACGAAAATTTTGCTAAGTTTTGTAGTTGAATCCCAGCTATTTCCTTCGGTATCTACTGATCATCTCGTCTCCGTTAGCACTTATTTGGAAGTAAGCAACCATACAGCAGGCCTCTCCACCAATGGCTATTTTCCTAACTTTCCGGGATGGATTGTCTACCTTGTTTGCATTTCGCAGATTCCGTATTCTAAGGAAGGCAACTGCTGAACCCGCATAAGTAAACTATCCTAGAGGGTAACATGAGTGCTTTCATGACAGAATAGACCATACACCCTCAGAAATCTGAACGAAAACTAACAAAATGTTTGACAAAAATTATTTATGAGTAAAGATCTACCTTATACGATATAATCCAATAACGTACATTAATTGCTAGCAACGGTGCGCACGCTCCTGCAGAATGCAAGTGCAAATTAAAATCATAAAAGTTTCTAAGATCCTGATTGTGGCATCAACCCTCACTTATGCATACGAACTTTCAAATTGATTCCTCTGCATCCCGGAAATGAGTAATTTAATCGTCCGAATACGAAAATATTTATTACTACAAACGGCAAAACTGATAAGATTCATCGTGCGGGATCACAACACGGTGGCAATAGTAGAAGCCTTAACAGTGTGGGAACCAATTTATTGCCCCAACGTTGGATTATATGTTGTCAATCGATCCACCACGGTGATGGCGCGTGCTTACCGAACATAACTCTGGCTATATCATGGGCCTCCTTTGTGTAGCTTCGCTGATACACTGCACAGCTTTCGTGAATTAACCACCTCAAGAACGTCTTTTGTTAAGGTTTTTAACTTTGAAACGGCGTGCTGCTACGCCCAGGGTTTAGCTGCATATAATATTTATTTACACACTCCAAAACACCAGTTATTCAAGCAATAATTTTTTCTTGCTTACGTAAATCTAATAAACAAATAGTTGGCACTTTATAAATCACTTGCTTGCTAGATAATGCTCTTACTTCTTCTTGCTAACAAAGATAAAATTTTCGGCAACCTCTGCAGCGCACTGAAATAAGTTACCCGTTCTACGTCTCACCTATGTTCTGATATTAAGATATATTTATTTCATCAGAGCAAGGTCTTTCGCATATCCTGAATTGCACCCTAGATTCCACAAGTACGTCATCTAATATTTTGCACCGTGGGAAATTAAGTGTTTCCTGAAAATTTTGCCTGTCATGGTTTTGGCGAGTGTTATAATGATGTCCGGAAAAATGAATTTATATGAGTGGATTTTGAAGGCGACCTGACAGATTGTGCCTTCTGGGGCTCCCTGTACTCATATCTACCTCTTTTGCAGGAGTTTTTCCCTGCTTCGTTCTGAACCACTCTTTTTTTCTAAAAAGGAGTACTTATTGTTTTAAAATCACAAATCGCCGGTATATGTGAAAACTCTGCTTACTATCCACAACACTATCTCTAAATTCATAATTCGGCTGTATATTTGATCGCTCACACAGAGTACCAAGGTGCCCTTTCTTATCATTTTACCTAAGCGCTAGCTAGATAGTGCCCTCTGCGCGCTTGAACTTAAAAAAATATATTTATAAACATTTATTATACTGTAGGATCGAAATTAACTTCCTACTCGTTTGACAGCTGTTCATCATTCGTCGCCCGAAAAATATTTTTGAGAGCATTTGATACCAGCGTCCGCAACATACTTTTCACGTTTGCTTCATTTTCACACTGGTCGTCGATAAGGAGACTAGGTAATCATACACAAACCAGCATCCAATGCGAACTGAAATGCTCATCATGTTCTACAATCTAGGGATAATGGCTTTGCACTTTACATAGTCTATTTCGATTTCACCAAGG
>WEDG01000404.1:0-36518 GCA_017591395.1 Schistocephalus solidus | reverse complement strand
CCACCTTCAATAGATACTAACGATAACCCTAATTTGGATACACGAACTACCTAGATGACATATTAATTAATGCTAGATCTGTTATAAATAAGATGGCCCAACTAAGAGCCATTCTTTCGAGTTAATGCCTGATGTTTTATGTGTAACTGAATCTTGGACCCATCCCTTAATTTCAGAATCTTGGCTTTTCATAGACCAGAACGATCTCTACCGTCAAGACCGCACTAGTAAGCTTGGTAATGGTTGTCTTCTCTATATTAAAGCTTCATTTAAGCACTTCCCGTTTGATCTAGACGTTACGTCATTCTCTGTTAATAACTGCTTCGCATCCATTATCCTGTCGCCCTGGCAAAAGGCTATTCTCAGATGTATTTACTACCCGCCTAGTTCATCATCCAATGATGATGTGAAACTTTGTGGAATTTTTAAATTAGTTTCGGAGTCCAATTTTAACATTATAATAATCGCTGAGGATTTTAATTTTCCTTAAATTGACTGGATTTCAAACTTTTGTCCACCCAGATTTCAGCCTTTCCTAGATACCATTAATTTTTCTAATTGGTCACAGCTTGTCCGTTCTTCAATGAGAGACAAGCATATTTTAGACCTGATTTTCACAAATGAAATTGCTCACCTCATCGTTGATTTTAAGCAGGGCCTCTTCCAAAGTGACCATAAATTGATTCACTGTTGCTTACCAATTGTCTCATCGAAAAAGGCTAGCGCCGTTCGTACTTATCATAATTTTGACCTCGCAGATATGAGCTTAATTAACAACTTTTTGGACTCATTGGATTGACAGCATCTCTCCTCCATGAACGATGCAGCAAGTCTTTCTGACTTCATATCAGTCGCTTCAAATAATATCCTGGAACTTGTGCCAATCAAAATTGTCAAGCCCTACACTTCGGAATCCACCGTCCCCCAGTTTCTTTTGCCAAGACTAAAGAAATTGAGGAAGCAATTAAAAAATCAATATACTAGTTCGTTATCTGTACATCTAATGATTGCAGAGATTTTTGAATTAGCCTCTAAGATTCGGCTTGCACGGGACAGATAGAGGGAATCATGCGCACTCAGCAAACCAAAAACTGCAAAATCTGTTGCTCAACTGTTCCGCCGTCGATCCTGATCTAATCGAGGTTATGAAAAACCTCCATTACTTAATGAAACTAAAAACTTCGTTCTCGAAGACTCTGACAAGGCATGTTTGTTAAACGCATTCTTTGAAAATCAACTTACGAAGGAATCTGAACCGGTTCCGACGTTTCAGGCATCCTCATTTTATGTTATCAGCACCATTGATTTCTCCATAGAACTAATTCGTAAGCAAATAATGCGTCTAAAAAACTCGCACTCTTCGGGGACTGACGGTATTCCAAACTCAGTTATTAAGAGAGTGCCGAGCTTTACCCGATTGCTTAGCCATGTATTTTGCGTTTATCTTTTAAACGGATTTTTTCCTAACTCATAAAAGATATATATTATTCTTCCTGTCTTCAAGTCGGGATTTCATTCGGACGTAAATTATTATCGAGGTGTTAACAAAACCACCGCTCTAGCAAAACGTCTTGAAAAAATTATTTTTAATCACATTCTCGACTTTTGCTTAGAAAATAAGCTCTTAAGCGACTCGCAATATGGTTTTCTACCCGGGAGATCATGCGAAGCGTGTCAATGAGCTTTTCTTAACATCGTCACTTCCATTCGTAATGAGCAACGGTCAGTGGTTGTGATCTACTTTGACCTGAGCAAAGCCTTTGACAAGGTACCGCACAGACGTCTTCTGGGAAAACTGGAAGCCCTCGGCATCCGACCTCCTCTCCTTGACTTCATTGGTTCCTACTTGTCTAACCGCAGCCAAAAAGTCTTAGTAGGAAGTAGCTTCTCGAAGCCTCAACCGAACACGAGTGGCGTTTTTCAAAGCACGGTTCTAGGTCCCCTTCTCTTTTTTCTGTACATAAACTAAATTTCAGGTTTAATCACAAATTCATAAAATTTCGTTTACGCTGACGATCTAAAGTGCATTTAATCATTTTCTTAAGATACTGCCAATAGTTGCGTTGATAAAATCAACACAGATCTACTTATGCTCTCACGTTAGAGCTTTAGTTGGCAGATGGAGTTTTCTTCATCAAAGAGTAGTTTTATGTGTTTTGGCCCCACCAAGCTTCCTGGACCCTTAGTATTTCAAAAAAGTAAACATTTAGAACGATCAACCATAAATGATTTAGGTCTAAATTACACGAATAAGCGAGCATTATCGCCTCATGCAGATCGAATTTCTGCAAAGGCTGCACAGATATGTGGTTTTATATCACATAATTTTTTTTCCTTCCAGAAATAAAGCTAAACGTGTATTACATGTTTGTTCTTCCTTTACTAGAATACTGCTGTCCCCTCTTTGGGCTGATGAACGCCTCTGACGCAGTTAGATTGAAAAAGTTCAGAGGGTTTTTACTCGAAGACTATTTTCTCTTCCTGGATCCAGTATCTCTTATACGGATAGATGCCAGTTAGGAAAGATTAAATTTCTGAGGGTTAATAGACTCGAAGCCGGTCTCTGCTTCCTGTTTCGCGTTAACTCTAGCCCAAATCTCCCACAAACTAACGCTCTCCATCCGGTAGATCGACCCTATGCCACTCGTAATTCCTCCATGATCATTTCACCAACCCTTAGCTCCATAACAAATCGTTCTCAGTTTTTTGCCTCACAATATGCTTTTATATGGAATAATCTTCCATTGAAAATTAGGTTGTCGTCTACATTAGATATTTTCAAAACCAAATTACGCAAACATTTAACTTCGGAAGATATAAAATCCTTATTGTCTGTTTCCTTCCCTTACTCGCAAATTTTGGATTTTGAAAAGGGTCCTCCCGGTATTTGAGGCAGCTTCCTTGATATTATATTGGTCTCTAATTATATTTCCATTATCCTTTGCAGTCAATCTTTGCATTCACTTTTTCTTTCCCTCCTTTTAATTTAGCATTGCCAACTCTTGACAACCTTGATACTTTCCTCCGAATTTGCAACCCTGGCGAGAGTTTCCAGGTTCAGTTGATGATCGAGGCGGGTTCTGATGGTTTCGCCTCTTTGGTAATGGACTATGCAGTCAGCAAGGTCGCATCTGGATGATGATTTCGTGACCTCTACTGTCCCCCTCTTCGTTTCGCCCATGTTGTCTACGATGAGTTCGTTCTCTCTCACCTCCACTGGTGTTTATAAACAGTAGCTCTGACTGCTATATTATCTCTCACCCGACAAGGAGCGTTCCGAACCCTCATACGTTGTCAGCAACATCACAATACTATCCCATTGCATTTAGCTATTAATTTTTTAGTGAAGCAGTTTTTTCTCCTATTTTTTTTTAAATTGGTGGCTCGCCGAACTCCGCCTCCGATTTAACCCTAGGAGTTTTTTTACTGCTACGAAGGGAAGTGACGAGGTTAAGAAAAGCTAAATGACACACTTCGCATGATCTCTCAGGTAGAAAACCATATTGCGAGTCACTTAAGAGCTTATTGTCTAAGCAAAAGTCGAGAATTTGGTTAAAAATAATTTTTTCAAGACGTTTGCTAGAGCGGTGGTTTTGTGAACACCTCGATAATAATTTACGTCCGAATGAGATCCCGACTTGAAGACAGGAAGAATAATATATATCTTTTATGAGTTAGGAAAAAATCCGTTTAAAAGATAAACGCAAAATACATGGCTAAGCAATCGGGGAAAGCTCGGCACTCTCTTAATAACTGAGTTTGGAATACCATCAGTCCCCGAAGAGTGCGAGTTTTTTAGACGCATTATTTGCTTACGAATTAGTTCTATGGAGAAAGCAATGGTGCTGATAACATTAAATGAGAATGCCTGAAACGTCGGAACCGGTTTACATTCCATCGTAAGATGATTTGCATAGAATGCACTAAACAATTCTGCCTTTTCAGAGTCTTTGAAAACGAATTTCTTAGTTTTATTAAGTAATTGAGGTATTTCATAACCTCGTTTAGAGCAGGATCGACGGCAGAACATTTGAGCAACAGATTTTGCAGTTTTTGGCTGGCTGAGTGCGCATGATTCCCTCTGTCATTTCCGTGGAAGCCGAATCTTAGAGGCTAATTCAAAAATCACTGCAATCCTTAGATGTACAGATAACGAACTAGTATATTGATTTTTAATTGCTTCCTCAATTTCTTAAGTCTTGGCAAAAGACAGTGGGGGACGTTGGATTCCGAAGTGTAGGGCTTGACAATTTTGATTGGCACAAATTCCAGGATATTATTTGAAACGACTGACATTAAGTCATAAAGACTTGTGGCATCGTTCATGGAGGAGAGATGCTGCCAATCCAATGAGTCCAAAAAGTTGTTAATTAAGCTCATATCTGCGAGGTCAAAATTATGATAAGTACGAACGGCGCTAGCCTTTTTCGATGAGACAATTGGTTAGCAACAGTGAATCAATTTATGGTCACTTTGGAAGAGGCCCTGCTAAAAATCAACGAAGAGGTGAGCAATGTCATTTGTGAAAATCAGGTCTAAAATATGCTTGTCTCTCATTGAAGAACGGACAAGCTGTGACCAATTAGAAAAATTAATGGTTTCTAGGAAAGGCTGAAATCTGGGTGGACAAATGTTTGAAATCCAGTCAATTTAAGGAAAATTAAAATCCTCAGCGATTATTATAATGTTAAAATTGGACTCCGAAAACAATTTTAAAATTTCACAATGTTTCACATCATCATCGGATGATGAATTAGGCGGGTAGTAAATACATCTGAGAATAGCCTTTTGCCAAGGCGACAGGATAATGGATGCGATGCAGTAATTACCAGAGAATGACGTGACGTCTAAATCAAACGGGAATTTCTTAAATGAAGCTTTAATATAAAGAAGACAACTACCACCACGCTTAATAGTGCGGTCTTGACGGTAGAGATCGTTCTGGTCTATGAAAAGCCAAGATTCTGAAATTAAGGGATGGGTCCAAGATTCAGTTACACATAAAACATCAGGCATTAACTCGAAAGAATGGCTCTAAGTTGGGCCATCTTATTTATAACAGATCTAGCATTAAGTAACATGACATCTAGGGTAGTTCGAGTATCCAAACTAGGGTTATCGTTATTAATTTAAAATAATTCCGAGGTGGATAATCAAGTTGGAAGTTATTGTGGCTTGGAGGGTAATTGCCAAGTGCGCCATAACGATTGGTATATAGAACGTCATTAACAAAAGGCTGAAAGGGATATCTGAAAGGTGTAGGAATAAAACTTTCTGGTATCGAACCACCATAGGGGGTTACGACCGGGATATACCTGTTGGTAGTTAAAACGGAATGACGGGAAGTTAGATAGAATTTAAGGGGTGATGGGAGATGGCAAGCAGCTATAAGAATTAAATGCTGGAAAGTCAGGTCTTGTATATCGGTTTACATGGTTAGAGTTATTTGCCTGTTGGAGAGGCTTGCTTAGTTTTGGAGAGGGCCGTATGCGATTATTGAGACCTGCGCTATCTTGCTTTTGGGTCTGGGTTAGATTTACGTCCTTCGGAAAACCTGCCTTAGGTGATATAATTGAGGGTATTAGATGACCCGTGGGGTAATGGGACGTGCTAGCTTGTGGAGGGTTAAATAAGTTAAATTTAGATGATTGCGGATTTTGTATTTGAAGAAGTTTATTTATGCGATTTGTCTCGGGAAATTTCCCGGAGAGGCCTGGAGAATTGCGTTAAAGAGGGAAAACGGGCAGTCTATGTGCTTTGAACGGGTGAGACGGTATAAATGCTTTAGACTGAGTGTGCTCCAAGGAAGTTTGGATGCCAGGAAGTATTTTTCTCCATGTTTGCTGACGATATAAAACCATGGAATGTCATCCACAACAAAGCGGATGAAGCAAATCTACAGGCGAACTTGTATCGACTCGAGGAATGGTCGCACAACTGGCTCCTCCCATTCAATGCTATCAAGTGCAATATTCTGCGATTCGGCAGAACCAGCTCCGCGCACCAGATAATTTACTATCTGGGTGACACACCGCTACCAGAGGTAGAGGCTCAGAAAGATCTACGTGTATGGATCACGCCCTCGTTGAAGCCATCGTTCCATTGCTCAAAAGTAGCAAAATATGCCATGTCAAGCTTGTATCTAATTAAGCGAGCGTTTGCAAAGTTCGACAAAGAGTGCTTTAATAAGGTCTTCGGGATGTTCGTGTGATCAAAATTGAAATTTGCCATACGATCCTGGAGACCGTGGTCGGTCAAAGACCACAACACCCTTGAGAAGGTCCAAAGACGTGCAAACAAGCTCGTTCAAGTTCAAAGCTGCCTGCCTTACGAGTCACGATTGTCCAATCTTGATCTGTTTCCTCTGGAATATAGACAGCTACGCGGTGAATTGATACAAGCCTTTCGCATGCTGCGGGGTCAGGATTGTTGCCTTGCATCTGGCGACTTCGTTGAGCTGGCCACTACCACTAGTTTGCGACGACATCCTATTAAACTACGTGTAACAGGTGCAAGACTTGACACAGGAAGGTTCTTCTTCTCCAACAGAGTGATTAAGGTCTGGAATGCTCTGCCTGTGGACATCATCGTGTCCCTATCCGTTGACAATTTTAAGCGGAAGTTTGGCCAGTACAGCCATAAGTACCACCACAACATCAGTAATTTTATTTTATAGTTGTTTGTCCGATGCCCTGTAGTGTGACGGAGGTATAACCCTTTTCCACCGCCCATTATATGTCGGCCTTTTTAATTTGCAGTTTCATTGACACCAACAGGGGGCTCAAAGGCTTCGCCTATAATTCCCTTAATAAAACTGAACTGAACTCCAACCGTATCGTGGAACAGCGGAATAACCTACCTGGGGCGATTGTAATATTCCAGTCTGTGAGAAATTCAAAGATCAGCTTAACCTACACATGCTTAAGTTCCACGAGTAAAATATGAATTATTAACCTTATACATACCGGTGTACTACGTAACTCTGCCTACATTCACTTGACTGTAACATCTTTAAATTGCTTCCAATTCTTGTGATTTTTATGCGACAAATAGGGAGTTCAAAGTCATAAGCATATTCACCTCAAATACAGTGAACAGAATATAACTGTATATAGGCGCAAATCTTAACAACATACTTAAATCTCCCTCTGCTCTCCAGAGCTGGGCATCACTTTGACTGTACTCTGCCTACTCTGACCTTGACTTATCGTTTACCGAGCGCGCTTTGTGCACATTTGGCACAAGCCCTAGTTTATCGTGGTCCTCCGTTTGGTCTATCATGCTCGCAGTAACGAAGTTAAGCCGAGTTCAAAAATTCGTTCCGATTTTTCGGTCACTATTGACTTTGAGTTCCAACCAAAGTGGCCTAGCTTTAAACGAACCTTTTGCTCCAGTACCCGGCAAAAGCCCTGTGTGGTCGCAAGATACAAATGCACTATTTTCTGACCTTAAAGATGGTATATTGCCATTTAGTCATTTACATTTTTAGGTTCTAAGGTTTTCGTTCAGGGCGCATGTTCATCGCCCGCCACACTGGTTTCTATGCTTATCAACACGTTATGGAGAAAGGTTTGAAAAACGTAACTATCAACCACACGCTCCCACTCGGTCCCCTACCATACCTCAATGAGGAAGCCAAG
Source organism: Schistocephalus solidus (assembly GCA_017591395.1). Lineage (NCBI taxonomy): Eukaryota > Metazoa > Platyhelminthes > Cestoda > Diphyllobothriidea > Diphyllobothriidae > Schistocephalus > Schistocephalus solidus. Next base: position 28,878 of record WEDG01000404.1, on the reverse strand, counting down.
GAAGCCTTCCGCCTGAATACAGCCTATTCTAGTATTGGTTTTATTTCATCCAGCAGTCTTTAGGTAATCTGTGTCGCAACGCTATCAACAGTGGACGAGCAGATTTCACTCCTATATCCATTTCAGAGATACCCCTTTTGTACCGCTCAAGACACTTGGAAATGGACTATGCCCTTATTATGGTTACACCCCCTGACAAACATGGTTTCTGTTCCTTGGGGGCTTCGGTTGGTACTGTTCGCTCCGCGATACAAAACGCTAAGAAGATTATAGGTAAGAACTTCGACATTCATGCGCATATTCTTCTAGGTCAGGTCAACCCAATAGCACCAATAAGTTATGGTGACGGTACTATACATTGCAGCAAGATAGATTTCTTCGTGCATGGACCTCAAAAGCTTGAGGAAATTCCGCCTCCGGAGGCAACTCCAACCGAACAAAAAATTGCCAAGGTAATCTCTGACAATCTCGTGGAAGATGGTGCAACAATACAGATGGGTAAGTAGTGTTCCTTTTTCTTTCTACAGTCTATGCTGGCCTGAGGAGCCAGCGTAACGTTTTCCTTGGTTGTCGATCTTAAGGCAAGGTTTTGGGTTTTCGGCTTAAATCAGCGTGCGAACATCTTTCATCCCTTGTTCAAGAACCGTTGTTATGGGTCGTCGTGCCTTTTGGTTTAGAATGCTTGGCTTCATTAATTTTCCGTTTAAGTGAACTTACAATTTTTAAACACAAGGCCTCATATTAGCCACACTCGTTCACAATAAACTTATTCTTTTCTCTCTGCGTAGGATGTTTGCATAGTTGAATAGATAAATAATGATAAATATAAATACTTTGGTGAACGTGTTTTAAAGATTTATTCGGTGGTGCTCGTATTTATATACTCAACTATGCTGCATATTCCAATGGGCTATGGACTCAATTCATCTGGCCATTGATTTTCAAGCACGACAAGTTAAGGTTCTCCTCTCCTGCGACAAAAAGCCAGATCGCGATTTCAGCTAAATAACATAACTTTGAATTTTCGGACTGAAAGTACTCATTCATATTTCTCCTAGTACTTCCGTCTATTTCTTTCCTGACCACCTTCGTGACAGTGCCTGGGGGTTTTCAGGCCCGAAAATAAGCTTAATAACTGTCGATACTAAACCACCACCAACTGCTCTTAATGGCTTATCTATATAATCGCCCGATCACTAAGTCGGTTTTTATCTCATATAGTGTGTAGAATCAAGCCCCAGTTGGTTAATACACGTTGCGCTTTTGATAACAGTGAGCCAGTCCGAGTTATAGTAACATCCGTAAAGCAGCTCACAGTTGGCTTAAGGTACAGTAATCATATTTTATTCCCTGGAAAACATGACGCTTGACAGTATATCTTTACACCATAATTTCAGTCTTCTGGAGTCGTCTATATTGCAGCAGTAATTTTAAGATAAACACGGCATGTCACAAGCAACTAGTTTTTGGTATTTCTTCAATCTTGAACAGGTAGCTTACCATTTATTCTTGAGGGTGGCGAGATCCGGGCCACTTTTACAAAACTATATAATTATGAGACTGGTCGTGGTATTCGCTCATGCAATTTATATACCAGATCTAACATAATAGGCATGCAATTTTCGGATATTTTGCCTTTTCCAAAATTTGCAAAGTAAGCAAATGTCATGTTCTAGCTCTCGCATATGGCAGTTTAGCAAGATTACCGTCTTGAATCAGCACCAGTTGCCTTCTTCATTTTATTTTGAATTCCTGTATATTATTATTATATAGTTTGCTGCTGTTTCTTCTGAGGGGTCAATGACTTTTTCTGTCGCACGTCAGATGCACACACCTCAAATTAAGTTTATAACACCAGTTAAAAACGAAAACATTTTATTGTTAGAGTACAGTTTTGGCCCTTAGTGGATAAAAATGTGAACGGTGGCAGAAGAAACCTTGATATTTTCAAATCTTAACATGAAGCCTTATACCATCCGATAAAAACGTAAGCTTTGCAGTTTGATCTGCTCAACTACTTTATTTCAGTGGGAAACGTACTTACCGCTTTACTTAATACTACCGTTCTCATCGGTAGAGCATTCTGAAATTGCCCCTGTTTCTGAATCAATGATAGTTACATAAGGTTTGCCAGCTGATACTAACCAGCCTTAGTCACTTTCGATCTAGGATTCATTTAAAGTTGATGGAACAATAGTTTAAACGCCTTATCTATGCTAACATCGGTATGGTAATTCTCGCTTTTTCTTTTACCTTACAACGTTAATGATTACGTCTTCTGTAGATTACAGATACCAGCTCCAAGATAAAAAAGCTTGAACTGTTTATATTTGAACACCAAGTGTCCCCTGTATGGAAAATTTGTTACGCATAATCACCATATTTTTGTGTGACGTAAATATTCTACCCACACTTCTTGAGCTAACCTGCAGGGTGCGTACTTGTTAAACGACTGACTTTAAAAAGTGTCTCATGAACAAGTTACTGTAGTCTTTAGCAAAAGGTTGTAAACGTGTTAGCTTATAACGAAAAATATGTTGGTTGTCCAGTTAGTTTCTTGTGAGCCTTCATGGTTTTATATATTTTGATCATTTTCAACCTAGGATTCGGTCGCATTCCCTACGAAGTTACCAACCAACTTCGTGACCATCGTGACTTAGGCGTGCATGCTGAGATGTTCTCTGACGGAATTGTTAATCTGGTCAACCTGGGCGTTGTAAATAACAGAAACAAACCGTTCGACGAGGACGCATTGTAGCCAGCTACACTATCGGAACAGAGAAAGTTTTTAATTTTATAAACGAAAATCCTCTTGTTGGTAAGCATTTCATCATCTTGAGCTGCACACAATAATGGTGGATGATGGGGCATATTTATTTGTTATTTTCATTTGTAGATTTTATGACCATATTAATGAAAGATGACCTTTGCAAATTTACAGCCTTTATAAAGTTGCAAACATTTGAATTGTCTTAGAGTTGTAATACAATTTCATTAAAAAGGGTTTGGCTGTTCAGTTTAAGTCAATGTGGAAGCAGAGTAGATCAAGAATCATTTTACGAGGCTGGATTTAGGCAACGGTTAGGTAACAGACGATATTTTGTCCAACGTGCTGCAATCCAACTGTGTTTTAAACGAAAATTATGTCGCACTTTACTGTATCTATTGTAAGTGCATTCCATGATTGGACCACTCACAGGCTAACGGAGGATGTTCTGAGCTCTATTCACGTTTTGTTAGCTTCTGACCTTGTATGGATGACCACGTAGGTAAATTATACACACAAAGTCGAACACATCCTCTGGTCTCAGCGAGACAACAGGGTCACTTATAGTCGGGAATGTCCAGTGCAAGCTACACTTTAAGTGCATGCAAGGTAGGTGAAATAAGTCCGACTTGTTAAATCGATCGTGGTACGATAAAAACTTAAGACCATGGACTTTAGTGTTTGCCCTTCTTCGCATTTGGTCAAGGAAGTTCATATCTTTGCTCATAAACGGTGTCCCGACTGGCTTTCTGTAAGCCAAATTAGGTCTTACAATGACTCCGGGGGGGTTTAGTGCTACGTCTTTGTTGCGGTTTGGACAATCTTTATGCGATGTTTGGACGGCGGCAACACTGCAAGATTGTCTTCAAGCCAACTAGGATGTTGCAATGTTCTATTGAGCATTTTAAAATGGGAAAGGAAGTATTCTGATTGCATTCTGAGACTCTCTCGTCATGAACCTTTTTTCTTGAAATCGTGGTCAGAACCATGGCTGTTTATAAGTATTTACGAAAAGATGGTGATAGCTAGGCCAATGATTATCAGAAGGACAATGGGGTGATCCAGCTCTGTTGGTGCATATAATTCATCAAGTAATACCGTTTCTGCTTTTGATCTTATGTTTTCCTGTTTCTATTAATGCTGATTTTGCCACCACTGCTTGGCTGAGCCGAAGCTGACTGGATTTAAATTAAATAAACGTCGGTGTTTTCTGGAATAGTCTTTCTTTTCCGAAATCTTTTTTTAATGTTACCTTTTTCGCTCTCTTTATGAAGTTATCCAGATTGCAAAAATAAGGGTAGTTGGTGAGCCACTTCTCAGGCTTTCGCTTCCACAGGCTTCCATCCATTATTTTTGCAGGGCATACTTCTCCCCCTCTCAGAACCTTTGCACTCTAAGTGCTCATTGATATTTGTTTTATGCTCACCCTTCTGATAGCTATGTATTACCTGATTATTCTTAGTATGTTTCACGACTTTTGGTTTCCAAAGTCTCATGAAAATGCCTTTTTTGTCATACTAACTCTTTTTTCCGTCCCTCTTCTCAGCGCTCTACGATATCGCTTGGGTGAACTCCCTCGAGGTTATTGCCCGCAACCCAAAAGTAACATCTGTCAATACTGCCTTTGAAATAGACCTAACGGGCCAATGCGCTGGCGACAGCCTCGGGAACTGTATTTACTCCGGTAATGTGGCCCCTTTAAGTTGGCTTATGCGTTTTCCGTCTCTATCCATGACATACGGTACCCTTTACAAAAGTTAACAACGTAGAGGCAGGTCACATTTATCCATAGCCTGAAAATTCGGATGGCTGAATGTTCAAAAACGTAACAGAAGGGACATACCTTAGTTTTAGACTAAGTAGCTGCCCTCGATTAAGGCAGAACGTGAACGGAATAACCCAGACCTGGACAAGGTTTTCAAACGTAGAATGCTAAGTATAGGCGCCCAACAGAGTGAGCAATGCTCACGTTATTTTTAATCAAGCCGACAGAGAATGTACGTATCAGACTTGTGTGGATATAAGGCAAGGTATAGGTGAAGAAGAAGAAAGTTGTTCTTTCATCGGAATCATGGTTTTATTCGTCTAAACTAGGCAAGCTAAATCTGTACACATCTCATCCTTCACTTCTCCTTAGTTGTCTGTTTGTCACAAGATCGCACTGGCTCAGTCTGCGACTCATTAGTGACAGAGGCTGCCGCATACCGAAAAGAAATATTGTGTCGGAGCATTTACGACGAAAGCAAAAAAAAACGCTCAGATGATGCAACTGGATACCATGTCTGGTAACCACGTGAAATAGATAACTAGCCAAATTGGGTCATCAGCTTCCATTTGAGGCTCGATAAAATTTTAATTTATCCGCTATTTTTACGCTACCTGCTGTCGGTATTAGTTAACACCGCATCCGGCAATGGCAAGTGCTTGCAAGTTAATTATCGGACAAGATACTTGCTCCTGTCGTCTTCTGAAGAGCATATCTTCAGTCTGTGGTGGGGCACGCCTCTGATTCGAAAAAGAGCAATGACCGTTCTCACGTTGTACGTTATTTTGTCCTTGCCAGGCGACGTCCAACATTCCAAACTCGGATGTATACGACAATGCTTGGCTTATCGGGATGGCTTGCAGATCCAACAATGTCCTTTCTTCTAAGAGCCTTTATTTTAACCATGAAAGTGTTAAATATACATACCAACTGCCTTGCCTAGATCACACCGTACTGCTCACAATTTTGCAACTCTCTATTCATTTCTGCAGTTTTTATATACCGTTAAAGTTATATGAACGGTTATGGGTGTTTTCAGATGTGGTTTAATGACCTTCATTAAGAACTGGAAGAGGGACGGTCTAAATGCGTAAGTGGACCCCATGCCCCATACATCAACCATCTTTTTTTCTTTGTCTGTAGGAGTTGGGGGTCAGATTGACTACATACGTGGGGCCTCTCTCTCCATTGATGGCCGTGGTCGGCCCATAATTACAATGTGCTCGAAGAACTCTGCTGGCGAGTCTTCTATTGTTCCCTTCCTGACGGATGGCAGTGGCGTTGTTGCCACGCGCGCTCACGTCCATTACGTGGTTACCGAGTACGGAATCGCCTATCTGTTTGGGAAGAACATTCGTCAGCGAGCCCACGCTCTCATCAATATCGCTCATCCCGACTTTAGGTAAGTTTACCACACCACTTCCATTTGCCTGCCTATCCTGGAATTACTGTCTGCTCAACTATAATTCCAGGTCTCCTTGAACTGTGCTTGAAATGGTTCCACACACTGGCCCTTATCAGTTTGAAGTTCGCGTTTTGATGAAATTGCGTTCATGGTAGTGGAGGGACCACCATATGTGTGCCATGTTGGTTCAGCCACTACCTCCACGTCTCTCTCCTGTTCTTTCTTTGCGCATTCAGACATGATGCGCGTGGGAAGTGGGTTGGGTTGATCCTATCGAGGTATCCCTGACTTTTAAACCTCACACGCGTAAGTCAATGCATTGTCAGGTTAGCTGTAGTTTCCACCACTGACAGTAAATGAACTATAGCAGTATTACCGATAAACGAAAGCTGCTTAGGCATTTTATTACGGTGTGGCTTACACAGTACACCACCATACAGCTTACGGTAAATGTTTGGGGAACCTGTCTGCTCTTCCCCGGGAATCTTGTTTTGTTTTCCGTTAGCATTGCGTATGGGCCATTTATATTATTAATTTCACGTTCTTTGTCGTGCTCGATAAATGTTACACCCGACGTTGTCCTTCCCTGGCTAGGTCTAGTTCCTCAAAGGAACAGAAAATGGAATCGACGGCGTGATAAAGTGGTTGATTTTAAAACTCTCATCGAGCCACCTGCTTCATTCCACCGCAGACCTCTTGCCTATTTTAACATCTTACTGTTGGCTCCGGTGCGAATAAACAGAGTAGAATCCTATACTGATCGTATTAGTCTGTCCCCGAGGAAATATATATGCATAACTTGTATCAGTTCGAGAATTATCTAAATGTAAGTATGCGTCATTTATTTTGCTATTTTCATTAAGAACTATTTCATAAACCATTTTTAGGAAAAAAAATAAGTCTCGTAAACTGGTGCAGACTTTCCGTTACTGCGCAACTTGCTTTCCTACCGAGATCTTTATTGGTCTAGATTAGCCAGGTTATATCGTGACAGCTGCTGGAGCCTACAGCCGTATCTATGCTATCGGAGGTCCAATATCACAACTTCGCAACCATACTTTTCACTATGGGTATGTGCATGCTTGTTCAGACATCATGCCACTTCCTGTGCATGACATGCCCCATCTGTCGATGGTCACGACGGGTGCTGGCTCATCTTCTCGAAATGAAAGTTAATTTTCTTGACTGATCATGTTAATGGCCATAATGAGAGACACCTTTTAGTGCATTTTTCCGAAGTAATTGGTTGTCCTTTTTCCTACTCGCTCATCTCGTAAGCGTTGGACCTTAGCTTTCCACATGATTTCACTCAGCGTGAACCTACAGATTTCAGAAGTACAAATCAGAGCATTGATTGATGGTGGTCTCCAATTACCTTTCGTTGTTTTGGGTTCCAGTTCTCTTATGTTTAGCTGAGCCTGCCAGCGATCTCTTTTCAGGCCCCAAATGTTCATTGAAGAACGTTATTCCCAAGTTCTTTTGACTGTTGCTTCCCGGTCCCCAAAGTTTTGATTTTTTTCATTATTTTCAGCATGAAATCGATAAATTAATCGGCCTAGCTTCCTGTGCCTCAGTAACCTCGAACCTTTTTTCATTGTCTTCTTTTCTGTCTTTTAGGGAATCATTGGAAAAGTCGGCATTTGATCGTCTGAAGACAATGCCATCGCCATGAGGTTCCCAGTGCTGCCACTGAAACATATCCCCTCTCCTTTATGCAGTAGATGCACATGCTAACGCATACCTATATATTGGTCCTTTGCTTTCATGATCATATCCAAGCACCTTTATACTTTCTAAGCAGTCTGCCGTTTTCCAAATAAATATTGTGATGCCTCTACAGGCCAGTTTTGGTGGTGTACAACCAAAAATGACCACAATGATCAGAGCCTATTACAGCTCAAGCACTGCGCGATTTTGGTCCATAACGGTCTTCCGTATCCGTTCGGTTTTCGGTCTGGCGTTTGACAAGATTATATCCTGTCGCCCATTGTGTTCAACTACGCTATACTGGATTCTTATGAAAGCCCTACAAGAAGAGCGAGGTGTTGAGCTTGCACCCCGGCGCCAACTACAGAATATGGTGTCATGGATGAATGTGATCGCTTAATCGGTGGGTTTGTGCATAAGCACTGGAAAGTGTCTTAAAGCTGCATCCATGCCCAATAGAAGGCTCCTTTCAACTTGAAGAATGAGACAGTTGCAAATACTTGACAGGCGCCGAGTTTTTTACAGTTTGGTCAAATGAATTATTCAAATCTGTAAAAAAACCTCCTTTTTTTAAATCACCTTGGGACGAGGTTGCTGCCGACTGGACAGCGAAAGGATAACATTGTCTCCTAAATTGGTTCTGCTCATCAGGATTCATCAAACCTTAGAAAGTGCCAATGTACCCGGCGCGACATTTCTGTCGCTGCAAATATTCATGTGTACTGTGCATCCGTCGGATCTGTCCTTTATGGCTATGAATGCTCGGCTATGCGCGTGAAAGATGAGCGAAAACTGGAGGTATTTGACCACCACTACGTAATTTTACCTGTCCTGATCCAACATAATTCGTCTGTAGTGAGCTTTCGACCGTCGCAAGCGACGACGTTCCGTGTGTCCACATTATTGTGGTCGCAAGATGGTGAATTGTGCATTAATAATTTGATGGCGAGACAGACGGGTTCAGCATCTACCTCACTCACTTACCTTGCCCAGTAGGCGCCTATGGCAAGATGATGTCAAGACGACGGAGGTGGACTCGGGCATAGGGGCTGACAGCACGTCCACGCGTGCCGTAAATGATTTGGATCTCATCCCATGTACCATGTGAAAAAAAGGCAAAATTCCGGCGTCATTGAGCCTGCCTCCCAGTCCTCCAATCTGTCGCCCGAAATGTACGCACACAGTACTGTATGTAAGGACTGAGTTATCCCGTGAGCTGGCAATCTTCGAAGACACACAATCTAGTGCCGTGATTAATATCATCAGGCAAGATTTATTATAGGAAATAATACGACAATTAGCTTAGGAAATTCCCAAGTGTTTAAGTCACTTCCTCTTCCGTCTCCATTGCACCACTATACTGTTCGACCGCGTCAGCCATCTGGTAATGGAAATGGGCTCAGTGGCTGTCCGAGGTGTCAATTCCATCTGCGTGTACCACGCCCGACTTAGTCATCAAGTGGTATGTGATAAGTGTGAATTTGGGCTACTACGGGCCCGTTTCGCGACGTTGCACCCTTTGCGCGATGCCGAAACACATAAGCATCTTGTACACGCATCAGCACTACCATCCCCAGCTCTCCCATAAACGGGAACAACATCTACTTAACATCTACCGACCTATCCTGTACTGACTGCCACCGCACCTTCTCCTCACGCATCGGCCTGGTTGGGCACTTGTAAATTAATCACACGAAGATTGGTTAATCAGTGGCTGGGGCCCCAAAATAATCCCCGCGCCCAATGCCCACACTACCCACGCACCTTCACTCACCGCACGAGCCCACTTAGCCACATGCTCCTTCAAGAAAATCCGCGATAGATCACCACAGGCCTGCATATGCATCACAATTTCACTCTGCCATTACAACCCAACATCAGTCCCTCTTAGGTAAGTGCGAAGTCTGTGTGGTGTTAGAATCCTGACCAAGTGCAGGTTGCGACCAGGTGATGTGTGATGGGCTGTGTTGCATGGAATCCCAGGACGTCTAAGCTGGGATGCCAGCTGCCGCCCCAATCCTCCTGGGTTTTTAACCAGCACCCCTCACTGAGCGGAAATTATGATCCTGGGCTCGTTTTCCATGTGGCTTCTCTACGGCATGTATGATCCAAGCATGAGAATATGAGATGCACTAAGTTTCGTAGCTTGGAGGCTTGCCAAATGAAAATAACACGAAGACCTCACAGTAAGCCCGATGTTTGCTTGTGTGGATTGGCCGACTGGTGGTCTGAGAGTCAGGCTGCGTCAGCCCCCTCTTAACCTGACCTGTTGCACTCTCACTCATGTGTGTCGCGAGGCGCTCAACCCCCTTTTGTGTGAAATACAGGCGCTTGTTTTGGGGGCCAGTTCGTGTAAGTCGTGTGCGTAGACGAAGGCATTAGATAGAGTAGCAGTTACGTCGTGGTCAGCCGAGTGTGCTTGTGGGGAGTGGCTAACTGACGGGCTGAGAGTCAGGCTGCAGTGACTCCTTCTTAATGTTGCCTTTATAGCACTTCCACTCCGTGGCACCCGAGCCAGGCGTGGCACCTGCACCTGGACTCACCTCCGGTGCTTCTTGACTGTCTTGACAATGGGCACATCGCGGTGAGGGAAGAGAGAGTGCGGTAGATGCTACGAAAGTCTACTATCACTTTAGAATAACCAACTCGATTTCACCATCCCTGCACCGCCATGATGTGGAGCATTGCAGTTAAACTTTCATCGTCGTCGTCATACCGATGACAGTCTGCTTCTCGTCCAGTCGCGCCTGTTATGATCGTCCAGTCAACCTCAAGACCGACGCCCATATGCTGTTGTTCAAAATATCCCGATAATTGCCCCGCGGTCACTCGGGTTGCTGTTTTTACTGCTCCGGACTTGTTCTCTCGCTTGTTCCTACCATGTTTTCCAATTTTTTCTCAATACGCCTCAAATACTTCTTAATGTTCGAGAAAGAACACGAATTTAGCAGTGGTCAGGCTCTTCTAACGGTCTAAGCGCTCGCACCATTGGCTAACCCGAAGCGATCGAAATAAAATCTGCCAGCTATGTCTGAGTTAAATCTTCACTAAATTTCCACTTGCTTTCAGCCCACCATTTTCTCCTGTGACCATTATTGTGTCCGTGGATCAGAAACCGCGCTTGTTGATACTTCGCTATTAGTTGAGAATCTATCGTCACTCGCAGCTCATTGAGATCAGGCCATGGTTTCAATCCAATCCAACAGACTAGTGCCTGCCCCTAGTCATCCTTCCAAACATCCGATAGTTAACCTTGTCCATCACCAGCGGTAGCTTCTCTCTCAAACCCAAAAATACCGACACGACCTACGGACTTGCCGTGGAATTTAATTACTCAACGAAACCACTGTCTTTCTGGAACCATCATGATTATTCCAGTTCATTTCTGCCATCTGCAGCTATCCACAACGTTGAAAATACACTACCGCTGGTGCGTTTCTTGTCCACATTGATTAAACAATCTTCCTACGTTCGGATTTCACACGCGACATCCGGACGCCTGCTGCAAGGCTGCGCCTCTCGGGCATACATGTAAGTACGTACCAGTGCCAATCGCATTCTCGGCCATCCACTGCTACTCAAAACGGTCAATCCCCTTTAAGTCTGACGCACACCTGCTCTCACTTAAGGTGCTCTGACAATCAGCAGCCTCGCTCTGGCGGTGCCGGACGTATGCCCTTGTCCACCTGCTAACTTGTTTCAACCCGCTCTCCAGTATTTCCGTAAAGAATAGAAGGTCATATTAACTCGCGTCCAACATCTCTACTAATCGGGTTTGGGCCTATTTTCAGTAGTGTCTAGTGCCTCCCAATGGCTTCAGTTGCCGCACCATGCAAAGTGGGCGCTATATCTCATGAAATGGTTGCTTAAATACGGTAATCTTTCTGCGATTAGAGGGGAATAATTAGGTACCTGTAGCGGTAACTACCGTGTCGTCGTGTCAGCTCATCGGATTTTGAATGCGCGTCCTTCAAATACAGGAGTAGGCATTTTTCTATCAATGTTCGATTTCAAAATCAAATATATTTATAGAAAAAGTGCTTATCAACTCGTTTCTTGCATTCATTTGGTGGCAAATCATGTCTTCTTCAACATTATATAGGCAATGAAAAACCTTTTGAAATAAAACTCCACGTTTTTCAGTGTAACAATATTTGAAGAATTCGTAAAAGGCTAAGAGGATAGAATATGCTACCATCTGTTTTCGATAAAATATGGTCAAACTTATAAAGGCATCGAAGAGCAACCAACCTCATGGACGCACGCTTATCAGCCAGCATACTGGTGTGAATGAAACATTAAGCGTTATGCCGCACTATAATCAGTATTACCATCCGAATATGGTAACCTTTTCTAATCAAAACACATTTCAGGGTTTTGGATAACTTGTACAGAGTTATACCGCCCACTATAATAAGCAACTCTTCAAATTTCGAAACGCCTTTACCCCTGCAGAGCATGTTTTGTAGGTGCTTACTTTCTGCATGGTTGACTGCATAAATTATTGACTTTTCAATGCATTGACCTTGCTTCTCCGCTTCATTTTCAAAGAGTAAAAACTTTCGATTGTCTTTTTGGATGGGTAGGCTTAGTGACCTTTTTTAGGGATCTGCTATTCCAATTTGTGAACCGTGTCTCATGTTAATTCGAAGTTATCTGTGCGCTGTTTCCTTCATGATGTGTTAAGTGTCGGTTCCTCATTTCAAACCTCGCAGATTTCCACTACGGATTTCGCAAGCTAAGCCAAATTCCTTTGCAGTCAGCAGTTCGTATGCGTCGACGGAAGGATGATCATCGCGATTTAAGTAGTTAGCGATAACACTCCATAAACTATTGCTGTACATGAATGTAGAGGAATTTTTGGATACTCACTTTCCGCATATCTGATTGCTGTGTTACCTATTCTTGATATCGATAGCATTCTTAGCTCGGTTGTTCGGTAGCTGAGGTGCAACTGCCATGAACTTACGGATGTGTGTTAAAGTAGCCGCGTTAGTGCATTTTTTAATATTTAAAATTGCTGATTTAACTAGCTTTTCATTTCCTTGAAAGGAAAAAATACAGTTAACGAGTTTCCTCTTCGGCATCCTGAACCTTTCCGATAGTCTTTCTGATGACACTATATGTGTATGAGTTTCGCATCCGTTAGTCAGATTTATGTAGTATATGGTGAAACTGCTTGAAAACTCTTAGTGAAACCCCTTGTATATGCCATTTTATGTGCCAACATATGGCATTGGCAGAAAATTGATTTAAAAATATTGCAAGCGCAGGCACTTCACGAACCGAAACGTTTGGCTTGAAGCCTAGAAAAGCCGTCAACACCCCGATCTGGCATGAAGTACTTTGCGAGTGAGCTGCCACAGCCGTGCCCTGTAGCTGAGACCTAGTCGATACGCCTCTGAGTCAGTAAGCCGGTCCGTATTTGCCAGAACGACAGTTTCGCCTTAATTTCGAAACAAGTTCTTTACGGACCTAGAGTTAACAGACATTGTTTAGGCCATAGCTCAACTGTCTGCAATGTGCTTTAACTCGGACTGGGAATGAAGGAATATCAAGGCGGGAGACTGACTATACCTCGATCTCTCCTAGGCCACTAAGGCGAGATAAGCGGTGCTTATACTGAGTTTCTCGCATATTATCACCTGAAGCGGAACTCGCATTTTTGACATATGCCAACCCGACGGGGGTCGGGACTTCCTCAGACTCAAGCACTCAGATAGATTCTGCACCTACTGGCGTGTACATACATTAGATTACGTAAGCCATAATCAATTGAAAAGCTGCCCAAATACGTCAACTGAAACTCTCAATTAGTAATGAACGATCTTCAATTAGATGCAAATGAAAAATAAGTAGTTAAGTTCATATTGAATTAGTTTGAAATACTCTGTTTACTAAAAATTATCGAGAACGCGAGAGTTCGCGTCAAAGGCAAATATCTTATTGCAAGTTAATAATTGGGACAGTGGAGGCAAAAAACGTTATGAAAATATTTTTGACGACTTTTAAAGTAAAAATCACTCAAGAATGAGTGAAATATGCGATCTGACAACTTAACCAATTTCCTGATTTACTTATGTCTTTGATGACGGTATCAGCCGAGTTCATTGAGGTTATTCCGTTTTTGCGAAGCCCAATATGTGGTTACCCAGAACAAGAAAGATTTTCTGGAAAGAGAAAAAAAATGAAGATATTTTTACCAAGTTCCAATGTCATGGGTCAGTCAGTGACTAAGAAATTATACAATACTGTTGTATAGAGAACTTTCCTGTTTCCTAAAATTAATTTGTGCTTTCTTACAACGGTGGAGTCTGCTGGGATTCCGGACGTAATTGAAATTTCAATGAAACACGTGATTTCTGTGGCCTAAATCGACTGCACAAAATGCGAGGTTCCATAGTTCATGTTTAGTAAGAAGACAAAAACAAGATAAATTTTGCGAAGTTAATTTTTTCTTGTAAATTTTGAAGCTGGTTTTACAAAGCCGCCGTCGGAAGAAACGATTAGTCAGAGATAAGATTACTTATGTTAGGACAACAGCGCCCACTTTTAGGACAGGAATGGACACACCGTTGTGACAGGTACGTGAATGGGAATAGAAAGATAATGTAAAAGATTTTAGGTAGACGGCTATGGATTAATATCTGCTGTTTGAGGGCAGGCGCAGATAGTTCGTAGGTTGAGTACGCTGACCTAGGGTGTGAAGGAATATGTAGACTTGGTGGTTGACACTGTCGATGTTAGATAAGCAGGCCTCAAGGTGTTTTCGAACGCGTATTTCGTTGGCCACGGCGAAAAACCTTGTACCGTCCAAATTTAAGCACCAGTCGCATTTAAGGTTTCATGCAGAGGAGATAAATACGCGACCATGTCAACAGTTGGCCAGATAATGAAAATCGCACAACATCGACACATTTGACTGACGTACAATTCAGGACAATTAGCTCATGAAATATGATAAGTGACATCAATCTGCAGCTTCTTATATAAGCAAACTGGCCAGAGATATTGCTGTGTGCAAGGAGGACGCCAGTTTATGAGTGACGAAGATGACAGACCGAAATTGGCAGTTGAGCAGTCACGTTTGAAGTTTGTCCTATGTAGGTCAACTAACATAAATTAAGCGGAAAATTTACTGACCTAGTCAAATGCTGATTATGTTCGTTTGGTCCTACTTTAGAATTTAGTCTAGAACCCTCGTAGTCGATATGAATGCTGGCCAGAATATCATGCATTTGGGTCCCCATTTCTTGCTTAACAACCTTGATCAGCTAGTCATAATATGCCCAAAAGCATAGTATATCAAGATGTAGCTTAAAGCCAGAATTAAAAACAAAATTACGTAAAGTTTGCCATTCGCTTGCAAACGGGAACATAAGCTAGCGCACAGAACAAGTTTTTCCTATGCGGCTACAGTACGGGGTACATTCACTCCACTTTATCTGGAAACTCAGTCGAGAAATACCTAACCTTCAGCAATTTAAGCCTGCTTCTGTGTTATGGCTAGCCGACGGTCAATAAAACAGAAATTGACATCGGAATACCATGACTCTTTTTCAGTATTCTTTTTGCATCCATACTTCTGACTATGTGATTGCCTGTGTAAGGCCTTAGATTAAGTTCCAAGGCGCAACGGGACGAGCGTATGTCAATGGCAGCCTCGCGATGTCAGCAGTCATTCCACATATTTTCAGCCGATCGTCTAATCCTCCAGACCATATGCGAGTTCATACATGCAATGAAAACTAGGACAAAGACGAAGCGTGGGTACAACGACGTTGGATTGCAGCTACACTAGATCGTCTGTTTTTATCGGGCAAAGCTTATGTACCTGATCTAACCAGTCAGAGATCCACAATTCTCATTGGTTTCTATCTACCTTACCACAGGACTTATTGAAATACACTCTGAAGTATACCAGGGGAATTCGCAATTACAACTCCTCTCCTCTATGACCTGCAATCCAACTACGAAAAGTTTGCGGAAAGCATCGATCACTGTATGCCTTTGTTGAATTCAGTTGGAACTTAAAGATCCAGGTGGTTGTGAGAACGCAATACGCTGTGGATTGACCAACAAGGATGTTTTTCATCAGTCGGTGGAGACAAACAGATGGTTTGGCGCTAGGCGATGCCTCATATAAATGGTCAGGGTTTGATGCGACGGGGTATCATGGCATGTCCAACATGGGCGTACTTGTTGAGGTAGCGATAAAAATGGGATGATAAGTTAACTGAAATGGGTGGCAAAGGCTTATTCATCTTGTCCTTCTGTCATTGGAACTCGATAAAGGGCCCCGGAGTAAAACATTTGGGACACTAAATGGTCCAGTGCGAAATGACACGAAACCATCTAACTAGCAAGGATGAATGTAGTTTTAAATTGCGTAGATGTGATTCCCAAAATTAGGCAATGCACTGATAGCCCAGTATGCCTAAGAGTCAGTCGTTCATTAGTGAGCAATGGATTGCCAATTAGGATGAGGCGCATGCGTTCAGTGTGCAAACACTGTGCTAAGAAAACCTCTTATCCAAACCTAACAGTGAAAGGGTTGCGGCAGACTGGTACGTCATAAGACACCCGTACAGTGTGGCCTCCCGCAATTAATCAGATGAGAGCGTCGTATTCGACGTGGTTTATCGCGTGCGCCACGGCAAGGTGGTTAAAGGGAGGGGGACTTATGCGTGAAAGAGACTATAGTGAGTGCATATTTGCGCTGCATTGACAGCACTCTATCTATCTCCCCTCCTCAACCTGGGCCCGGTGCCATAACTAGGTCAAGAATACCGAAGGCGTGAGAGACCGCAGGGAGCTGCCGCGACCGAAACCACTCCTAGAGGTGCCACCACACCTGTCTCTGACGTCACGGAGTGGGAGTGCCATCGACTCTACATTAAAAAGGAACCTTGTGCACTGACCCGCAGCCCGTCAGTCGGCCACTCTGCAAAAACACACTGGGCTGACCACGCAGTTCGATTTATCACAATAGTTGAAATCCGTTTAAGCCATGGTTTTAGTGCACATCAGTTCGACCGTCGTAATCCGATGATGTTAACCGTATACTCCGCAGAAAGGGTGGTGTAGGGACGGTGCCGTGTGTACATATAAGTTATAAGTGAGAGTAGACTTTCACTGCACCTAACGCACTCTCTCTTCCCATACCCACCTGTGCCTGGTGTCAAGACTTCGTCAAGAAGACGGCAGAGGTGGGGGCTAGGCGGAGATGAATCATGTCCCCTATAGCCATTAATGGCAACAGTGGGTGGTGCGGCATGAGCTGGCAACTTCGCGAGACCCTGTTCGGAACTCTCTGTTCCACTCCTCCACCTGGGCCCGGAGTCAAGATAGAGTCAAGAATACCGGAGATGGCAGAGGGCGCAGGCCCACGCACTCTGGGTGAACACAAAACAAGAAGTGACATAAAGGCCACATTAAGAAGGAGCCATTGCAGCCTGAATCTCAGTCTGCCAGTCGTCCATTGCGCACAACTGTATGTACTGGGCTGACCACGTGGTTCGAGTAATCCCGTCTGTTGGCTGCCTTCTAAGCCACGGCTTGAAGCACGCCGTGATAATTTTAAGCGCTCCAGATTGTTTACAGTGAGGAAAATGCGCTGAACCGTCAACCTTACTCTCTTGCCCACCCACACAATCCGACGACTGTCTGAGCCGGTCGGTTTTCTGTTGCGGGAGTGGGCACATTGGTTCACGGGTCGGCGTACTCGTCTACGTGCGCCACAGCACAACCGGGCCCCCTTAACGCACGCAAAAGGATTCAAAAAACCAGGGGTTATGAAGGAGTCATTGCGGTCTGACTCCCAGTCCACTGGTCAGCCACTTAACTTACAACACCCACTGGGCCGAGAGCGTAGTCTGGTGTAAGCGTCAGTTTGACAGCCTTCCAAGCCACGGTTTCTAGGAAACCGTGATATCCGCAAGTAATGTGATGATGGTAAGAATGTTGTGTATGTATTGGTGGATGTATTGCGCGTTGAAGTGGTTTGGCCTGCTGTAGTTTACCACAAACTATCCCGGAGCTGCATGTTACCTAATAGGCCCATGTGGTTTGTGGATGTGCGATGGCAGTGAGGGCAGTCGAGGCGGGTGCGGTGACTTTATGTCGTAGCCCCAGGCACTGGTTCGCCTGTCTCCGTGTGATGGATTTGCAAGTGATTGACCAGGCCGATGCGTGAGGTGAAGGTTTGGGCACAATGTGAGCGAGGAAAATCGGGAGGGGCTGCAGGGTTGTCGATCGTGGTAATGGTGATAGCAGTGGTGGTGAGAATTGCAGAAGTGGAGATTGTGCATGGGGTATCGGTGATGTTGACATTGCGGAGAATTCTGATGCCATGAATGCTAATTTACTGAATAGGCCAATGCGCTGAGTGAATGCGCGAGGACAGTGAGGGTATTAAATGTGGTGATCTCTGCTGTGAGTTGGTGCTCCAGGCACTGATTCACCAGTTTCGGTGTGATGGATGACCTATCAAACCGATGCGTGAGGTGAATGTGCGGTCGCAATGGGGACAGGTTAGGACCGAGTCCTCATCGATGGTAGTTGTGGTGGTGGTGGTGACGGTGGTGATGGTGGAGGTATCTGGTGAGGAGTATTGGAATATTAACCATACGATGGTGGGAGTGGGAGAATTGGTTCCAGAGGTGACCGTCGGGAACCCCAAAGGAGTGTTGGCAGAAGGTGACGCAGACGTTTACGTACTTTGAGTTTTGTTGTATTGCATCCGAAAGCGTCCGATCAGGCCGATTCGCGCGCGGAAGTTGCGTTGACAGCGCGGGCATATTGAGGAGGTTTAGGCATTGGTGGTGTTGGTCCGGGGCGCTGGTGAATGTCCTGCTACCTTATTGGTATTGGCTGTGGCAATTTGGTTTGTTTCATAGATTGCTGCCGCTGTCTTCACTGACCTCTTACAGGCCGATTGGTTCTGGTCGATGTCCTCCAAGTTTACCGGGTCGATCTGCAGCTGCTTTAGAGATGTCTACAGATTGTGTTTGTGGCGTCGTGCTTGACCAACTTGTCGACAAGAACCCGTGGCGACATCTCCACAAAAGAGTCGTTTGAGTATTCGTTCGTCATACATCCTCACAGGGTGGCCGCTGCAGTGCAGTTGCAGTTGTTTCAGTTGGGTTTAGATGGATGCCTGTTCGTTCCAGCGGGGTCCAGTCTTGCCATGCCAGCTTTAGTATTCTGCGAAGACAGTTGAGGTGGAAGTGGTTGAGCTTTCTCTCCTGCTTTTGGTAGACCATTCAGGTCTCAACTCCATACAGCAGAGTCGGCAAGATGACAGCTTTATTAATCTTGAATTTGGTGCTAAGGTGGAGGAAGTGTCGATTCCTGCATTTGTCCGAAGGTTTGGCGGGCTTTGGCGATCCATTGGGCGACCTCATAGTTGATTTTGGTGCTGTGAGAGAGGTTGCTGCCAGGTAGGTAACGGTATCCACGGTTTTCAGTTGAGCGCCATTGACATTGATTTGAGGTTTTCGTGGAGGCGCATGTGCCCTAATAGGCCCATGTGGTGTGTGAATGTGTGTGGACAGTGCGGAAAATTGCGACGTGCGTTGCCGGTGTGTGTTTGGTGGTACTGCCATGAATTTACCGGTCTATGCGGTGGATTCGTAAGTAACCGACCAGGACATTGCGTTATGCTAACGTGCGGTGGTAGTTTGGGCGAGGTAGGTTGGGGGCTAAAGAATTGCGAAGACGGAGACGTGATCACTGAAACAAGACCTTACTTAGCCTGGTGTTTAGGATTTTCACTCGAATCCATCGTCAGAAGGTAGTTGGTAGGCCAGTACATGCCCATCAACATTGAAAGTTCCCGAGGGCATTGCAGATATTTGCAGGTGGTGTGATATTTGTCTGACCTGCCAGCTGTAACAGTATGCATTTGTCATGTCGTTGCTGTGCGTCAGCGTGCTTGTCAAGATTCTCGGTTCCCACATTAATCGCAAGCGGTTGCATATGGTGCGATGATGGCCTGCAGTCGAGTTTCTGACGGTCGGATTTCGTATCCGTTTGATCTCTTGGGTAAATTGGCTCACCGACATTGGCATCAGGAACTGTGATTAGCCACGCGTTTTCCACGTGGCTTACTAATTAGCCCAGGCCAAGTCTCAGTACCAAATATGGAGCAGGTAAGTCGTTGCACTTTTTGATCGATTGAGGGCCTCAAAACCATGACCTGAGTAGTACACGGCTTACGCAGTTGTGGCCTCTAGCAAAAATTTTGGTTTCCTCAAACGTGAACGTGTAGCCGGGTCCCGTAGAATGAGCCACGGCCTGGGAGCTGGCATTGATCCTACTCACTGCTGTTGCGTGCTCAGCCATTTGCGTTTGGAGTATTCTTCCAGTTTCACCGACATAGCTGCTTTGTCCGCAACTGCACAAGACCCGATAAACCACCCCATATGTTTCTTGCCGAGGCATTGGGACTTTTGGCCTCCTGATCTGGCGTCTTATGATTGCCACCAGTCTGTGTGCGACTCCATCGCCAAGGGGTGTAAGAAGGCAACTGACGGCTTCTGAGACATTCTTCACGTACGTTAGAGCTCCCAAAAAACTTGGGGCCGGGTAGATTTGGTCTCTCGTCTCGTTTGCGTACGCACTAGTTTAAAAATTTGCATGGGTAGTTATTCGCTGTTAACACCCATCAAATATATTTTCGACTTCAGCAACCTTGTCTTCCGATTCACAGCAGTGTGTCTCAACACGCCTGTACAGTGCCCTTCCGCAACTACGGTTGTGGCTTATTGGGTGATTGCTGTTGTAACTCAGCATTTGCGTCGTGTTTGTCGCCTTCCTGAATACTTTGGTCTAAGGCCACTACAATCTTTCCCGCAAACGAGGACATCAAGAAAGGCCAGCTGATTTTTTTCCTCTTCCTCCATCGTAAAGTCTATGTTCGGGATGACAGCGATGAGGTGGTATTTTAATTCCAGCACTTGATCCCATTTGATGACGATAAATGTGGCATCCACATACCGAGCCCAGAATTTTTTTCTGTTGCGAAATCGGTGACACCACTGGCGTGCGTTTGACGTGCTCATAGATTTTTCCGTCACCACCTAGGTGAGTCAGTACTTTTCCTGTCCAGGAAAATATCCTGTAAGGCCTTGGTGCAAATTTTCCTCTGGTCAAACTTTTTATCGTTCAAGTCAGTGACTCCGTCTGCAGCCAGCGGTTAGAGTAAGAATCCTGACCTCCCAAGTTTCAATGAACCAATCGACTTCTCCAGTCTTCTACAGTTCATTTATTTTTTCTACTCCATAGTCAAGCGAAAGGACTATCTTTATCCAGTAGTCTGACCGAATTTATGGATACCATTACATGCGTACGAATATTCTGCATTCGATATACTCGAACGCTGGGAGCCCTACTGATGAACCGAACCCCTCGTAACTGCGTCAGGCGGCGGCATAAGATCGGTGAAACATAAGTGGTTGGGCTTTTAGTAAGTATCTGTGCTGTCAGTATGATAACAAAATTACGAAATTCTCAATTTTTATTGCACACGAATTGAACTGTGGGGGGTGTCCAGTAAGCAACAGATTTAGACGCAAAACGCCGCGAATCAACAACAGTTTTGTAATGGCTGCGTCTTCGCCGACAAACTCTCGGGTGAAGGACACTCTCCCCACTTTCCCGTCATCTATTTGGCATCACAGGCTGAATCTGCACTTGTTTTAATTTCTCTTGCTCATATAACAGGATTTTCTTTTAATTATAACAATATTTATCTCTACTTAATTGTATTTTTCTCAAATTTTCACTTTCGTTTTGACATTTTGAGGTTTTGGGTATTTGGTTACTTCTAAAAAGAAAGGACCCTGCTCTTCTCGATAACTTTTTGCACGCTCCTTGCGCGTGGCTGCGGTACTAATTGCCGAACAGCGTTACTTGTTAATGAGTAGGTATAAAGCTATCGGAAAATCCTTAAGATCAACTAAAGTACGGTACGAACCCTCAAGGATTCTTCTTCCAGATCACTTTAACAACCTTATTTCCCACACATCTTGCTTTCTCCTCAATTTTTTTGAAAATGAAGTTCTTCAGGCATTTCACCTTTGCAGATACCCAGAATGCCAGAGAGGGTGAGGGAGAGGGAGAGAGAGAGTTCAACATGCAGTGGCAGCCTACAAGTAGATCAGGCTGAAAAGCTAGCCTTCGATACCAGTCTGACGGAAGTATGTATAGATACCTTCGCAATGATATTAGGTGAATTGTGCTGGTGCACCAGTAGATTATCTGGCCCACAAATGGGGTGCATAGGGGCGCGGGAGGGATGCGGGAAGCGGCCCCGCGAATTGCGTTGAATGTTGTGCAATATTAAAAAGAGGCCATGCTTCTATAGTAGCACTCGACTTCAAGTCACTTTGTGATTGATTTATTTCATCCGAATCCGTATTTCAGTGCCACTGGGGGTGAACATTTTTAAGTAAAACTCTTCTAACATTACATGTAATTAAATTTCAATGAATGCCGATGTGACACATTTCCCTTGCAAACTGTGTTAGTTGAGTCGATGAGGGGAGGTGAATTTCTGTCCTCCCAACGTAATTTTTTACTTCATCTCCCATATCCCTAGGATATTCCTGCTAGGTGTGTAAATTAGGAAGAAACCAAGAGCTCACTCTTGAAAGGTAATGAGGAGTACGAAATTAGCAAGATCTTCTACACTACTGTCAGTAGGATATGGAAGGTAGAGGCTGCAAACTAAAATCGCAAAGCCAATGTTTTGCGTCAAAATGACTTTTTATAAACAGAAGAGCACGAAGGCTACTCAATTGCCAAACAATTTCTTTATTCATCTGAGTTTTTAACCCCTAACAGGAGTCAGTTTTTAGAGCCAAAATTAGTAACAAAACGGTTTTATGGGTGAAGGAACCAATCAATAATTATTAACATCAGTCTGTAAGTGACGATGCAGGTCTCGGTATGTCGGCATCAGATTGATTATCGATCATCTGAGTTCTCATCGGAGGCCAAGGCTTCTATACCTTGGCAACAGTTCTTGCTGTTGGCGTGAACGGTTATCATTGTGACTGCAACATTAAACGCGTAACCCGCATAGCATATGAAGGCAACCGCTTTTGACAATCGCTTAAGTTCTCGTTTGCGTGATCCGAGTGTGGGGGCAGTCTAACCTCTGTAGTTAAAAGGAAAGCTTAGGCATGGTATACGGGGCCCTACGCCTGATAGGTCCCGCGGATTTGATCACTCCTTAATTTTCATGAACATGCAATGCAATTTAACTTTTGGCTGATGTGCATTGCCGAATCCTTGTCCATCAGCTTCAGTTTCAGACACGTCCTTGATATATGGCAGAGCATGCCATATCACGTCTAGCAGCAAGACAAGCCGCGAAGTTATTGAAGCCTGGGCCTGCGATGAGCACTCGATCCATCAATATGTCGATCTGGAGCCGGCATACAGAGACCTGGACAGTCACTTCTAGACTGGCGTGCTGACCTTTGATTGGCTCCTACCCCCATAACTGTTGCTCGTTTTGTTGTCGCTCTTAGCTCTGACGATGAACTCCTATACGAGTTTGCAAGCTTAGATTAATAAATAAACGCTTCCATCCATTGAAAATCCTTTTTATTCCCTATTTACACACTTGAATGGGAATCTTCACCTCAATAAGAGAAACCTTGGTAAAGTACGATTTGTGTCAGGGCCTCCAGCGATAATCAAACAGATTATCCACGATTTTCTAGGCGGGTTACCTGCGCTGAAATCACTCGCATGGTTTCCTTTCGAAAACAATAATAAGTTAATTCTACGTGGTGACAACTCAAAGTAAGTGGGGACAGTTTGGTTCTTACGCATGCTCATACCAAAGCCCAGTGTCTTCTTTAACGAGGACAGGAAAATGAACTGTGTTCCCTAAATTTTGCTCTCCATGAAGGTCACAGAATATGCCTCTCCACCTCCCTCTGACGTTTCGCATCCATGCATCCATGCTCAACCGAAGCCTCTACCCCATCCGTGGACTAACTTAAAACAGCATAACCTAGAACCTCCCAATCCTTCATCTCGTTTGCCTCAACCACTGTCTACGTCATTTACATTTTTCCGATAGCTTCTACATGCGTGCATTTTCACTCACAAATGGCTCCTTTTGAATCCTTTTACGTCTCTTTCGACCTTACAACGAGGTGATAGTAACAGTCTACTGCCGTATTCGCCAACTCCTCCATCTAGCTATGTCACCTTCAGTTGAATGTTTGCATCGTGCGTGACTCAGCCCCACCGCCCAGTACCGACACGGGTGAATGCTGCTTGCCACCAATGTCTGCGTGTCCTATAGTCGCCAAGCTCGGTTATTCGCCTAAGCCCCAAGACGGCGGAGGAGCCTGAGTGCAATTTGGGTTATGCTTGCGCATTTATCAAGTGTGCCACGAGTCGAAGACGCGTCGAAGGCATAGAGATTTAGGACAGAAGGTCGACTTTGAAGGAGGTCAGTATCAGTACGTTGTTAGAGAGGCCAAACTAAGAACTGGAAGGTAGCAGCACCTGGTACTCTGACGTTTACCTTACAGACCTTCTTAAAGTGAGATCCATAGGGAAGACGGATGGACCTGTGCGCAGTGAATCAAATGTATATTCATGCGGCCAGGCTTAGATTGAGGTCATGTCAGGCAGCGACAGAAACAAATACACTAAGGAAATTTATAAGTGCAAAACGTTTAGCAAATTCCAGCACGCCAACAACTCAAATAAGAATTAAGCCTTCAGGGAGCCTTGTGTGGGTGGTCGAGTAGCAACTTATAAACGATATTATGAAGAGTAAACCATTATATACAGTGTCGTAGTATTTAAAACGAAATTCTCAACTGTACTATTGACCGGTTCAGACGGCTCAAGCAGAATTTTAATATTTATTACCATGCCGCATTACCTCAAGATGTTTCAGCCACGCAAAAAGACACCATGGTTATTGCAAAATATTTCCAACTGAGTTTCTATGCTGTTTTAAAAGCAAAGTTATTTTATAGAACAAATTTATAAAAGCAAACTTTCTTGGACTCAAAAGACCAGTTGGCGTGCATGAGCATGCTTGCGACAAATTCAGATCGGACCAGTACATTTATATGGGAACGGGGTACAAGCTAAAACATGCGATCGATAATGTACTTCTTGTCATACAAGAGAATCGTGTGCATGGGGGGAGAGATAAGAAACAACTGGTTAAGCGGCAGTGAGGGTTTGGCGGGGCCGTTCAAGGGGGGAGGGTGGGTGAGAGGAGAGTGCGCGCAGTGCATGTAATTAAGCCGCGTTGACCGCCGTTTGCTTCTTCTTTGAATTTTATACTAAAAAAGTAGCCTCATTTGGTTTAAAATGATTTGTTTTTAAATTAGGTTTTCTTAGAACGTGAAATCTGCGTTAAAGTAACTTTATATCTCTTCACTATCTATTATGTATACAACCCGGCTAAAAATGTTATAAAATGTCATAAATTATATATTGGGTCTTCTTGGTAGCATAGAGGTGCTAAATTATTCATCAAGGGGCCTTAGCTTTCGTATTCTAGTCTTTTAAGGCAATCAAACTAATCGCTCGTCCCGTATTAGCTGGAAGAATGATACTTTTGTCGTAGTTCTTCAGTTTCTTAATAGCTTTTGACTCACTCTGCCAAATACACCGGTTTGTTTGTGTGCCATCACCAAGGAGGTAACCCGTTGTCGGAAAAAGTGCTTTTTATCATCAGTTGTTCTTGTTCTCAGCATAGCTTCCAGGGCTGTAATGAAACCGATCGGACCGAAATTTGTAGTACTAAAACAAGCTCCACGAACATAGAACATCTCTTTTAGTCATCTTATACAATTCTGGCCCGGTAAGAAAGACATAGAACAGGGGCTCCCAAAATATGTAGTGCGTACTTTCTTATAGAGGCGTTTTGCTTTAAATGTACGTGGCTGAGATAATGTACCCTGCAGTAATTCCGTCAAGCAACAATTCTGCGAGGTTCGCATCTGCAGCACGGGTGTGAACACTTGCGCTTTTGGCTAGTGTTTTATCAAAACTTCAGCAAAATCTGACAGAACGCAAAAACTTTCATTCTCCAAGAGAGCATGGCGCATTAGAATGGACCGACTTTAAGCCGATCTCTCTTTGCTAGCGCCAATTTCTTACAAGTGCTGATGTATGCAAGAAAAAGTTCTAATTCTTCGAGAATTTGCCATTTGCATTGCGCATGTCAACAAAGAGGCCGTTTTGATATATTCTGGTACCTGAATGCGCCGTAACAACCGGCCTGGCTTCCTGCATGAACATTCGTTCCTCTGCTTGATACCTACCACTTCAAAGAGGGCTTTAAAATAGGGTAATCTCTTAAGATATTGAAGTTTAATGCAGATATGCGATTGACAGGGTAGCCACTTTATAGTCTATCATGCAGCCACACTGCTGCCATAGCGAAACTGTCAGAGCGTTCAGCGAGAGAGGAAGTTAGGCCCACGTCGTGTGTTTGGTGAGGAGCCGCATTTGGCAAATGGCCCTCGAAAGCGACAAGGTGTCAAGACAGGCTCAGCAATCAGCAGCACTTGACAGTGCGGCATGCTCGCACGCACCCATATGCATTGTAGCAATCTGTAGCTAGTTTTTTCCGAGTAGAGACACTACCGTTTAGGAAATGGGGACTTTAGCGCAAACTGTAATCGTGCTAGACTAAACGGAATATTCTATACCCGCATTATGCCTAGCATATCTGTTTTTCTTCCTTGAGAGGGTTCCTTTAATAAATAATGGAATCGGCTGCGTGGCGTCCGTTTCTGCGCGATGGCGGTGCCATCACTATTAAAGCCCGTCGACCTCTTATTTTATTCAAGCGTTTATGACATCGATATATGAAATTCAATTTACGAATTGCCTACGCATGCCTCCACACCCATTAATAGAAAAATTTCTTTTTTACCTTTTAGGAAAATATAATACACTTTCCAGGGTACCAATGTGGGCTTGCGATATATTTATGATTGTGAGGCCATGAAATAGGTTAAAACCCTGCTATCAGTTCCCCGA
Organism: Schistocephalus solidus; assembly: GCA_017591395.1. NCBI lineage: Eukaryota > Metazoa > Platyhelminthes > Cestoda > Diphyllobothriidea > Diphyllobothriidae > Schistocephalus > Schistocephalus solidus. Next base: position 2,193 of record WEDG01000404.1, on the reverse strand, counting down.
AATTTAAGAAAATTGATATCTAACCCTCGATGGATAACAGCTAGCTTATACTTAAATACGTACATAGGTTTCATTACATGCAACATGCAATATGAAGACGGCCCTTTACTTATTATAGAAACGATGAGAAAAGCTTATGATATCTCGTGAACCCACGCCTCGGCACCTGTAAAAACATTAAAGGGAAAATGTGGACTCGAGAACTGACAGCATGCAATGTTAGCCTGATTACCAAGATAGAAGTTCGGATACATGGAAGACGCCAGAAGCCTAATAACCAGGTTAAAATTTGCAAAGAAATGGATGCGAATCAGAAAGGCACACGTATATATTTGTGAGGAAAGGAAAAAAATACGTTAATAAAGATACTTTTGTTATATAGTAACACATTATGATAAATAAATCGTCAACACTCAAGGAAACGACTTAAGTCGCAAAACTAAAGCCACAGGAATAATACATGCAGGTTCAAAAAAGGCAAAATAGGTGACCTGCCTCATCTTTGAAAAACATTTTCGATTCCCGAATAATTTTGAACCGGTTCTATATCAGTGACCCCATATATATATATAATGGAACCAAAAAAGACAAGGGAGACTGGAATGGCCATTTCTGGCTTATAAGCCTTCATCAGCCAATCATTACTAATCCAAAGTGTGGCACACCTGATATTCAAACACGCAACCTTTGGTAATTGAGTAGAACGCTCTACCGTTGAGCCACATGCTCTTTGTTTTGTCGGTTGCGATCGGGAATATGATAAAAGTGTTACTCACCGATCTGCTTAAGGAACATGTATGTTCCGTCGTGCCCTGGAGCTCACACTAGAGCCATCGCAGTCGGTCGCATAGCGAAATATAGCATATGTTGATAAAGTGGAACCAACAAATATAAGGGAGACCGTAATGGCCATTTCTGGCTTATTGGCTGTCATCAGCCAGTCATACCCAATCCCAAGGGTGGCACACCAACTAGCTGATGATGGCAAATAAGCCAGAAATTGCCATTTCTGTCTCCCTTGACTTTGTCGGCTCCACTTTATCAGCATATGCTACATGTCGCAATGCGACCGCCTGCTAGGGCTCCTGTGAGAACTCTAGGGTACGACGGAACATCCATGTTCCTAAGCCAGATCGGTAAACACCTTACTATCATAACCGACGGAACATACGTTTTCCTTGAGCAGATCAGTGAGCAAAACACTATCATCATATTCCCGATCACAACAAACAAAAACAACGAGCCGGTGACTCAATGGTAGATCGTTCAGCTCAAAGTGCCAAAGGTTATTGGTTCGAATACCCAGACGTGCCACACTTGGGATTGGGTATTACTCGCTGATGACGGCTAATAAGCCAGAAATGGCCATTCCGGTCTCCCTTGTCTTTGTCGATTCCACTTTATCAACATATGCTACATTTCGCTATGCGACCGCCTGTGAGGGCTCTTGTGTGAGCTCCAGGGCACGACGAAACATACATGTTCCTTAAGCAGATCGGTGAGCAACACACTTTCATCATATTTCCGATCGCAACCGACAAAGCAACGAGCCCGTGGCTCAATGGTAGAGCGTTCGACTCAAATACCAAAAGTCGCGGGTTCGAATCCCAGTGTGCCCACATTTGGGTTGGGGATGACTGGGTGATGACGGCTAATAAGCCAGATATACATTCGGTCTCCCTTGTCTTTGTCGGTTCCACATTATCATATATATATATATATATATATATATATATATATATATATATATATATATATATATATATATATATATATGAGAAGAAAAGGCGATCTCAGGGACTAAAGGTGTATTGTCCTGACGTTTCAAAAGCATACAAGCTTCCATCGTCGGAGGTGAGTATCGTACCGCGTCTCACAGTATTTATAGGGGGTGATAGCCAGTTTGTGACAGGGTTGTTTGTACGGGTTCACCTTAACAGTGTGCACTAAAGGAGAACGGGGTGGGGGAGTCCTTACTTGCCGGCATACACACAGGAATCATCTCTGTAGCCACCGGGGTGAAGATGGGGGAGGAGGAAATTTCTGTCAGTTGACATGTCTCTCGTTGAGGGGGGCGGCCATTATCTGGGTCCGCATTGACATTAATTGGCGCCCTGTGTTGTTTGTGTCCTGAGTGCATGTCTCCTCGTCTGTCGGGGTAGCAATTGATGCGGCGGTGATCATGGCTGCTGT
>WEDG01000403.1:0-91651 GCA_017591395.1 Schistocephalus solidus | reverse complement strand
GCTACAACAGTCAAGCAATTTGTTGAGCGAAGTCTTGAGGATATTACACATCCCCTCCACTCCCAGCTCATTGTCAGTAAGTCTTCCTGTCCCATACGCCAAGGCATATCAGTGCTCTGTTTTGTCATTTCTAGCCCGCTAACGTACATGTTAAGAGATTGAAATATAGAAGCTGTGAGTGAAACTGTCTCCCCCATTAGATGTCAATATTTAACCTTTTTATTCTTGTCACATCTGTTAACTTATCCTTTCTCTCAGTAAATGGAGTCATTTATGGCAGATTTTTCAAAATATAACGTATTCCTCTCATCTGTGGTCGCATGTCCATTCAAAGTTTACTTAAATTGAATGCCATTTTGGAAGCTTCAAACTTCACACAACAAACTCGCAAAGACCCGCAGTCACAGTTTTCCCGTGTTTATTTAAAGGGGTTTGGTTATATTCTTTCTGCATGATGTTTGTTCCTTCATAATGAATGATTAATCTTTTCTATAATGTGCATTTCATGTCAGGAGGCTGAGGTATATAGTTAGGTTCGGCCAACTACTTTACCCTCCAAATGTTTTCTGCATCTAGCGATTCTCAATTTTGGCCCAACACTTCTGCAACCTTTTACAGAGCTGCTGGATTAATTATGCTGGTAACAGAATAAACCCAAGATAGTTCAGTTTTCTGAAAAACTGCACATTAAAGTGAACTGGACGCCAATATAATTGGATTACTAATTAGGTGCATAGCGTGGCTTTTGGTCGCTTTTGGTTTTCTTGTTATGCAGTCTTCCGACGTCAGTTTTGTTTTTTGCCTTCCTCACACAATTACTTTTTCTCATTGTAGAATTGATACGGTCATAGCAAGCTCATAGACCTTAGTTTGCCGTAAAAGTTGTTAATCTTCATCATACCTCCTTCCCCAAACTTCTTAAATGCCCCTCGTACGTAGTCGACTACGTACGATCGTATGCGTAAGAAAGATAATGGACTTTACCATGACACAATGCATATTTTTTAATGGTCAAATCCATTAACCTTCCTAATTATATAGTCGCTTTCGTTGTTTATCACACCGGTTCGAACATTATCAAGCGAGATGAAACTGCATGGTTCATGGACCAAGGCGATGCTTAAGTACCAACTTGCTTAAATTGAATGTTCCAATCAGGCAGTAGAGGTTAGGTTCGGTATGCCGCAGTGTTCGCTGATAGCACTCCGCAACTGAAGTCTGATTGTGGAGTGGGAGTCTTTGTTTGAGTATTATTTGCTGTCTTTCCCAAGAAAAAATGTCGTTGCCCGAAGCTTCTACGAAGAAACATAAATAAATTCTATCGATAAACCATAAAATTTCACAACTCGTTACAGTTCAATGTTCAGCTTTTTGGACTCAATGGGTCAGATGGTCTCCCCTGTATTTGTTGGTTCCACTTTATCACCATATACTACTAGTCTCTATATGAATGCCTGTGAGGCTCTAAAGTGAGCTCCAGGGCACAATCAAACAGACATGTTTCGTAACCAGATCGGTGAACGCCGCATTATCATAATTGATATTCCCGATCACAACCGACAAAACAACGGGTTTGTGGTTCAGTGGTAGAGTGTTACACTCACTGACCAAAGGTCGCGGGTTCGAATCTCAGATCATGTGAAAGGCTGCTCGTAGAACGCACTTATTTTACCTGAGGTCTAGTAAGAAAGCAATCAGATGGACCATAGAGCAGCATACTCCGGTCTTGCATGGCAGAGCGCAACATTGCACCTGGTTACCCGGTGACTACGTATACGTATACGCATACATTTATGAGCACATTCGTGAGATAACAGTCACAACAATAGCTCATTTTCGTTGTATCCCCTGTATGCTCTTCAGACTGTTATTTGTAACAAAGGAAAAATTGGGGAAAATAGTTTCCTCATCAATTGGCTCTTGGTCTTCTTTTTACCTGCCGTTTTAATCTATTAGTCTCTTGAAGCCTAAGCATCCCGTTCTGCGTCCCCTGTGGTAACAATAATTGTTAAAATTCCTTGTTTTTACTGCCTGCCTTCGTATCTCCTGTCAAAGGAACCCATGAAGATATGGCTGCAGTTGTACTGCTTCATCGGTCCATAGCTTCCGTCACAAGTAGCTCGAAGGACATTTCACAGTATAATGTCAAGGTTTTTTATTTCCACTAATGTTATTTAATTTTGGGTTCTTTAAAAAAGACTGAAAACAATATTCTTGTCTTGATTCCTTGTTATGTTTCTTATCAGGTTATCGCAGAAAATACCGAAAGGCTCTCTTTTGCGTTGGCATTATGAGTGTTAGAGGTGTACGACCTGATATTTGCATAACTTCTCTCATTTTTATATTTCGCCTAGGTTCTAATGCTGGCCAATGGCTTTCAGACTTCTGGAGGTGGCGCGAGTGCTACAATGAATGATCGTTCACTATATAGTGGTGATTTTGAGGTCGCTATGGACCCAGCAAGTAGTATGATCCTTTCGACAGACAACCAAAAGTAAGTATTTATCGATCGTAACGTGATTTGCCTGAGGACACCCAATAAAGGCTTGAAATATTACGATTTGCATCAAATCCACACTTTTTTACTTCCTTAGTCTACGATTCTTTATTATACTTTAGTCATTATCTGAAAAAATGACAAACGAGGCATCATTAATCCTAATGGGACATCCGAAATCAATTTAAATGGACATTAAGCAAGTAGGCAGTCGTTAAACCTTATTGATCCTCAGAACTTTTCGCCGGCTTTATATAAACAATTTCTCTTCGCGTTCAACACCCTGCTCATAGCATGCGAGTAATAAGCTACACTTTCTGTTATTCTTTATACGTTAAGGCTGAAGTACTTCTACTGGTTATTACCAAATTGCTTTTCTGTTTCGCACTAGTCTGCAAGACTCAGGAGCATATTACGTCGAAGTCAAAACCACATATGCTAGAAAATGACCAAACTTTCTTCTAGTAGTATGACTTGCTATGGATTTTTTCTCTTAGACACGAAGATTTGAGAAAAATGCTTGATGGCAACAAGGAGAACATGAAATTGGCAGCAATGAAGCGTATCATAAGTGTACGTTAATCACTATTTTATCGTATTTTGGACATGCTTTTTTTTCCAAAATTCGATTGCAGAAGTCTTTGGATGTGCACCTCTCAGTTTTCTAGTACCACATCAGGAAGTAAGGCAAAATAATACCATACGGAAACTACTGACCGTGTGTGCGTGCCTAAGCGCCGGCTCTGTGGATGGTTCTTCCGCAATGGGTTTTGTAAACGAGATACTGTCAGTGTTATACAATAGTCGCTGAGGCCTTAGTGTCGACAACTATTGCATTACTCAGTTTTGTGGGGGGGAGTGAAGGGTGGGGGTGTATTCAACCAGAGAAAGCGGAGTATGCTGCCTGAGTTGGTGTGCGTTTACTTTTTCCGTCTCCGGAGCTTGGTCTAGAAAAGCTATGCGTGATATAATTAATCGCACTGATTGTGAATCACGGTTAAGAATACATCCATAGGTAACAAGAATGTTTTTTTCCGCTGCCAATAACTTTTGACCGGAGTGCATTTATTTGGACCGCATTTCTAAGCTTTAATCTCCCTAATACGAGCATCATAGCTTTGAGTGACTGCTATAATTATCACTGGGCCACCGGAAAAGACACGTACACTTAACTCAGTTTTATTTCTGACCGTAATACTGAACCTACATCCAGTTGACTGCGGACACAAACCGCAGCACGTGTGTGCATCCCTGAAAAACGCAAGACCACTGAAATGCTTCTTTCCCAGGCCAAGAAAAACTCGTCAACTCTGTGTGTGTGTTTTACTCTTGCCTCTATAAATATTTGATGTTATCCCTAAGCTTCTCGTACAGCAGATGGAGACCCAACGTCAGATATGTCTAATTTATCTTGCCCTTAACTCTTGCTGTCTTTTGTACTCTCCGTCTCCTCATAGATGGTAGCGCGTGGCAAGGACTGCTCAGATCTGTTTGCCGCTGTCGTAAAAAACGTCGTCTCGAAGGATCCTGAGGTACATTTTTTGTCATTCCTATACTTGCCCTGATACCCTTGTCTTGTGACTTTGCTCCAGGCCTTCTGATTTCCCTTTTTTCTCGGCACCTCTCCCATTTCAGCTGAAAAAGTTAGTTTATGTCTATCTCACACGGTACGCCGAGGATCAGCAGGACTTGGCCCTGCTCTCGATTGCAACTTTTCAAAAATCGCTCAAGGTACATTAGTCGTGGACTTCTTTTACTACTTCCAAACCCGGCTTTCTCAATTTTGGTACCACCAGCGTGAATTTTTGCGTAGCAGAATATAATTTGCAAAATTTGCAGTTTCTGGGACTATCTGGAAGTCCTGAACACGTACATGTTTTTTGCACCTTAGGACCCCAATCAACTCATACGGGCCTGTGCGCTTCGTGTCCTCTCTTCCATTCGAGTGCCTGTCATTGTACCTATCCTCATGCTAGCCATCCGAGATGCCGCGGCAGATCTTTCGCCTTACGTTCGCAAAACGGCTGCTCACGCTATTCCCAAACTATTCAGGTATTGAGGCCTCTCATAACGTTATTCAGCATGTAATTTTTACCCCGAAAAGTGTATTTTTTCATCGTTTCATTTTGTGATGAGCCCCCGAAGCAGGAACTTTTTGCTGAAGTAATAGAACCTTTCATGAGTCATCCCTAAGGCGGTATGCACATGTTTTGTCGGAAGATTTTAATATTGCTTTAAAAGTAATCCTGCCTTTATCTAAATCACTCTTGATTGCTGGTTATCATCGGCCGTCGATTTTGACGAGGTTCATCGTGTGTTCCACAGCATGGTGGTGCAGGCCGATTTTAAGAGGAAATAAACAGTGACGTACGTTTAGGCTCTGCAGATTCCAAACGAAAAAGCTGTGACTGTGACCAGGCTCTAATTGTTTGAGTGGTCATTAATAAGGCGGTTTACAACTAACATGTGAAGATGTGTGGTTTAGACCATGGAAGGGAATACCAACTGGGCAGGAATTGCCGCGGGCCTAGCCGGCGATTAAAGAACCTGTATCTTACTGGTTATCGATACCAACTGAACCCTTGAGCCGACTAGACCATCACTGCAAACAGTAAATGGTAAAGTAGGTGGTGAAGATTCCTCACTGCAACGGATAAATACCATAGGCTTTAAACTGGCAAGCATCAAATAATACTAGCGATAATGTGGATGGGTGTGATTGTCGAGAAATATACGTCCCAGTCAATTCCTCGCTGGTATCCATCGGTGGTGCACCACCTCCGATTTGAACCCCCGACTTTTTGTCAAACGCTTTACCAATAAGCTATGGGCTCGTTGTCCTGTCGGTTGTGATTGAAAATATCAATGATGAAGTGGCGCTCAGGTTACGGAACATGCTTGGGGTTCAATCTTGAGCCCTCACAGGCAGTCGCAGTCATACCCAATCCCAAGTGTAGATCACCTAACTGGCTAATGACAGGTCGTGCTCCGTAATTTGATCGGTGAGCGCCATTTCATCACATAGACGTGCTACAAAATCACATTTATTCATCTTTACTGTTCTGCCTAATAATCTTAGTATCCGTCCCCACTGTATGCATCTTCAGCATTGTTTTGGGCCCTCTTTTTACTACTTAATCTTACCCGTTGGTCGGACATTATAAAATACAACGTCAACGCTAAATGTGCACCGTTCAGTGTCCAACAACGAAAGCGGTTGGTGGGTGGGGGAGATAACGTAATTAATTGCGTCTCTGGTAGTGGAGCTTTCCTCTGGGAGCGTTCACTTTGGGTACCTCTCTGTGATTGTTAGTTTAAATGCTGTGTCATCCTTCTACCCAAGCCTGGACCCAGAGGAGAAGGACACGCTGATTGAGGTAGTTGACAAGTTGTTGGCGGACAAATCTACTCTCGTCGCTGGCAGCGCTGTTCAGGCCTTCGAGGAAGTCTGTCCGGATCGGTTTGATCTCATACACAGGTGTGTTTCTCGCTCCGCCCCTTCCCCCTAAATGGGGCTTTTCAAACTTCTCCTTATTTTTTAATTGTTTTGCTGCATAATCTTCGAAGAGCTTCTGTGTCCGGGTAAATAAATTTAAATTGGTTAACACAAGGGGTTGAATCAAACGTTTAGTGCAACTCCAGTTTTCCCGATACACTGTTTAGTCATTGTCTAGGGACCGGTGTAGCTTGCTAACATTATTGTAAAGAAGGCAATTCTATGCTGGATCTGCGTCGGTTCGTACTCAATCTCTTAGTACACCTTATGATAGAACACCTTTCTAAATCAGACTGATGGATAATTCGGAGATTGTCCGCAGTGTTGGCACATGTTTAGACCTATCCATTGACGCGTCTCACATATAGGTATTCTCCGCGACCTGTTAGTTCGAATTTCACCACCCTAACCCGTGGCGCCACAAGCTCGTGGTCTTATCGGTTTCAATCGGGGATTTTAACTATGGTACATGAACGTCATCCGGTTTTCGTTACATAACCCCCTCCTCCCCTGTCCATGCTGATTTTAGGCACTTTCGGAAACTCTGTAATCTTCTGATGGATGTCGAGGAGTGGGGTCAAGTGATCATTCTCGGCATGCTTACCCGTTATGCGCGTATGCAGTTCCCCAACCCAGCTGCCAAGTCGGTAAGTAGTCTCTTACACCTTCCCTGCAACCTTTGAATTGCTGTGCGTGAGCATTTTGGTCCGTAAATTGCCTGCCGCTCCGGCCAAAATATGCAAATCAACTTGCGGTCTCTGCGCCTATAGACCTCACTCAAATTTCGCGAATGATGTCTGAAGAAAGTAAAAAAAGTCAACAGTGAAACCCTCTCCGTTTACTGTCTTCCACTTGCAGGCTGGGGACGGTCATCTGGTCAAAGAACGACCTCCCAGCATAGCCGGTACCAGCGCAAACCAGCCTGCAGCTTCCAAGAACTCATTTTCTGTGCAAGAAAAGGGAGGATGAGGAGACTGACGCTGAAAAGGAAGAAGAAGAGGATGATGATGATGATGAAAGGGAGAAAACAGGAGAGGAGGGCGATGATGATATGAAGACCGAGTCTAGCGAGGATGAGGAGGAGGAGGAGGAGGAGGAACGGGGCTGCTCGCCTGCCGGCATGTCCCCAGCTGAGATCAAATCCCTTACCATTCTACATGCCGACTACCGTCTTCTCATCTCCTCTTGCCGACTCTTGTTACTCAACCGAAATTCTGCAGTAAGTTCCGGCTGCACACCTCTTTTCCCACTTTACAGAAACGGTGTGCTGGACTTAGCATCTTTGCCACAGCGTCGTTTGTCTTTGGTGTTTGTTAGGCAATTTTGTAAGGATGCCTTTTTTGGTCCCCTAAACCAGGCCCAGAGAAAAAGAACTGTCCTCAATAAAGGTGATTTTTTTGACACTTTCTAGTCAAAATAGGGTTTGGTTTAAGGTTAGGGTTGATTCTAGTATTAGAGTTAACTGTAGGTTTAATTGTTCCGTTAGGGTTAGGGTTAACATTAGGTCTATGGTTTAGGTTAATGTTAGGGCTCGGACACGGGAACATATACCCTTCCTGGATAACTCGCTGAAAGTGCCTCTGATCAAATCGAACAAAAAGCGGTGAATCGTTTGCACTGAATCAGCAGGTCTACGATCGCCTATGGGGAAGGGGGGCAACCTTCGAAGCTAATCGTATACCCAGGCAAACCGATAGGCTCGCAAACATTGACCCCCAAGAACAACTGCGGTCAATGCCAAACGCCCACCAAATGTCAACACACCTAGCTCCACCCTGGCTGCGTCGACGATTGCGCACCCATCGCACCCCGGGATAGTTGTCGTTCCGGCGTGCCTTCGCTGTGAGCACACTTTTAAATCACACGTCATTGTTGTCGGGCTCCTCCGGAGTGTCTGATGTTGTCAGGAGCCAGTTAAAAACCACCAGTAGTGACAGCTAACAGAAACCCTGTCCAACATTCTCCAGCGATTATAACCTGATCTGCCTATTTCTGTCCCTATCACGCGATCCATAGGGCTATTCGGAAATTCGGGTGTATATGGCAACTAAGGCACAACAAAACTCTCTCAGGCAACAGTTTCCGTGATTACACTGGCCATCGTTGATAATGAATGCTAATGAATGAATGATAATGACTGACCAACTACCTGCGGAGTAGTGGGTTCCTGTAATTCCCTCCAGCACATCAGTTTAGGGCCCCGGGATTGTGCTTGCTGGCGAATATGGATAGTATGTAATACTGCTGTTGTTTGTGGCTTCTGACAGTGAGCGATTTACTAGATTAACACCTAGCCTTGCGAGCAAGTATTGCTGCTGTACCTGCTGGAGACCTCTGAACTATTTCGGTGCATATTCATAACTACTGGCAATCGAACGCGCTTGAATCCGTCACGACGTGCTAAAATTCGTGACTTTGATGATCACGAACTGATGAGATAACTTGTTACTTGTGGTCATTACTGTTTGCACGTGGAGTGGCCTACTGGTGGACAGGCTGCAATGAATCCTACTTGGTATGACCTCTATATCACTGCCAATCAGTGTGGTCTGAGCCGGTGTAGTGGCACGTCTAAGTGTGGGTTCCTGTCGCGCCAGCCTTTTGCGCCCTCTCCCGCCTCCGGTCTTGATACCGGACCCAGGTGGGTGAGGGAGGGGAGAGTGCGATAGATGCTGTGCAAATCTACTATCGCTATAACCTAATCAATGCTCGCTGTTCCCGCATGATCGTGGGGCACACGGTCGACCTACTTATGGACCTGTTCGACAGGCTCTGTCATCCAGGGCGTGTCTGTCATTCGGACAATTCTACCGTTGATTTTGACGAGGTGAGTGTGTCCCTGACAGCATGGTGACACAGGTACGATGGCTTGTGCATTATTTAGTTTAAAGGAGTGGAACAATTGCGCTGCATCTATCGCACTCTCTTTCCTTACCCCACCTGGGTCCGGTGTCATGAGTAAATCAGGAAGACCGGAGGCTTGGGAGGACGCAGTTAGCTCGTGTGGAGAGAATCCCTCCCTAAGCGTTCCCCAAACCAGCTTAAATTCCACCTACTGGGAGTGCCATAGAGATCATGTTAAGAAGGTGCTATTGCAGCCCGACTCTCAATCCACCAGTCGGCCACTGGGCTGACCACGTGGTCCGAGTTATTCGGTCAGTTGGCAACCTTCCATGCCACGGCTTTTAGCGCACCGTAATATTTTCAAGCGCGTCAGCTTATTTATAGTGAGGAACATGCGCTGAGCCGTCGATTTCACTCACTCTCCCACCCCCAAAATCAGACCACCGTTCGAGCCGGTCAGTTGTCTGATGTGAAAGTGGGCGCAGCTGCTGGTGACGAAGGAGCTATTGCAGTCCGCCAGTTGGCCACTCTACACAAACACACATTGAGCTGACTGCGAGTGACTCCGTTGGTCGGCGACCTTCTAAGCTACGGCTTCTAGCGCACTGTGATAGCTTCAAGCACGTCAAATTTTTTCTAGTGAGGAACATACGCTGAGCTGCGACCTTACTATATTCCTATTTCCAGGCCCCAACCACCATCCAAGCCGGTCAATTGTGGGGACTAGGGGCAGTGGCTGCAGGATTTGCATGCAAGCTGCAATATTTGATTCGCAAGACTATGCTGTTCACATTGGCATGTCATCACAGTGTTTCCTGTTTGTTATTTCCAGGTTGTCATGGCAACCGCTCAACTCCTCTATTACTGTGCAACAAAACAGGAGATGTCCAGCGTTGTCCGAGCTCTGCTGCGCATTCTTCACTCAACAAAGTATGTTCCGTCTGCGTGTGTCGTTTCATATAAGTCCTTATTGAAATATCTGGCCGAATATTAAACAACCCCGTCCGGTACTACAATAACCTAACTGTCCAGCGCATTCGAAGGAAAAATGAACTACCAGACATATGGCAGCGTAGCATTTGAAATACTATCAGCACCTTGCCTAACTGAGAGCGCGGAGGGGGAGGCTTGAAATTGTGACCCTTGTTCCAGTATTTTGAGACGATGGCCAGTGATAGCGGCATTCAGAGATCTGATCTGATCGCGGAACGGGGACGGGATTTCCATTTTTTGTCTATTGTATTCTTTCAAGAGTACTTACAGGTGGTCACCTGATGCCCAATGGTTGATTACCGTGGAGTTTGCCCGACAGAATAGGAGAGACTGAAATTGCAGTGTCTGGCTTGTTATCATCAGCCGGCTACGCACGACAACTCTAGACTGAGATGACCTAAAATTTAAATCCGAGGGCAGCCGTGCATATATTCGGGCCTGATCCGTCAACACCACTACCGACACACGACAGTTCGACCGTCGTAGTCCGACGATGTCCACCGTATGCTCCATGGGAAAGTGGAGCAGGGACAGTGACTTGCGCGTGATTTAGTTTAAAGTGATAGTAGACTTGCGCTGCATCTACCGCACTCTCTCTTCCTCCCCCACCTGAGCCCGGTGTCAAGACAGAGTCAAGAAGACCGGAGGCGGGAGAGGACGCAGGTGGCTGGCGCGGCTGGGTCCCTTAAGTCCAAGCCGCCCCTAGGCGTGCCACCACACCTTCATGTTCGGCATTTGTTATGGGAGCGCAACCCGAATAACGCATGCCGTGCCCTGATGTGGCCCCCGTGTTGGTCCAACGCATCTACCACGTGGCCCGTTTAGGGGGCACGCACCACTACCACACCACTACCACGCAACTTTTCGCACCAATCGTCGTGCAGATCAGGCTTGGCTGAGCGGGAGCAGAGACAATCGAGTTGTAAAATGAAAGCCCCGGAACGGGCTAGTGATTTGAACCCGATTCGGTGGCCGCCGGCAAAATCGCAAAATGCGGCTCAACTCAGGGAACAAAGCATGCGTCAGCAAGGAATGGTATTGGGGGTTTTATGGGTAGGGCCAAATGGAAAAATGGAGAGCGCCAACTTACTTTTAACCCCGTCCATTTTGTTCATTAGGGTTAACACTCCTTCCCGGGCTAGTAGGGTTGCATATTAGTTCGTTGCCGCGACACGTGTGCAGCTTGCGACATCCGGTGGCTTTACGTCACTCCGCAATGCCATTCCTACTAGCGTAGGAAAATTCCTAGATAACAAAAAACATCCAATTTAACCCTACTTGCCTACTTTCATATCTGAAGTAAACTCCTCATTAATTAACAGCTTTCTGCGCATCAATTTAATCCAACGAATAAAAATAATCCCAAAATTTAGTGCCATACTACCACCTCAAATGTTGAATCCGACATTTCGTGAGTATGTACTTTTCGGCAAGAAGGCACTATGCGACCCAAGTCAGGAAACAAAGGATTATTCAGCGCGTACTTCGGTATCAGTGGTATTTGGGGTTTTATGGGAAGAAAAGGAAAACGCTAACCTAATCCTTACCATGTTAGTAGGGTTGCGCATTAATTTGTTTCCCCAACACGTGTGCGGCTTACGAGATCCGGTGGCTTCACGTCGCACCGACCACTATGACCGATGTCATTCCCAGCTGACCTGACCCTATTTTTTTTTTCGGACCCTCGACGGGAGCAAGAATGAGGCCTGCTCTGCGCGATCTTTCATCCCCTTAGTAAAACGGATGCGTTTTGAAACTAGTGCGGCATCCTAATATTTGACGCGGGGAAACTTGTTACTTGACCCGATAATTTAGTTCTCCTATGGCCAACGAAATATAATGTCTGACCCTACTGACCCCTAACGAGCACAATGGATACAGGTTAACTTTGCATGTAATACGGTCGCGTATTACACGCTGACGTATCCTTTGTTTCTTGAGTTGGGATGTATATTGTGATCTTTCGGAAGCGCCTGTTAGGGGATAGCATCTCGGCAGTAATCTTTCTCGGACTATTCCCTCTTTTCTCAACGGCCTTTTTATGCATTCCGTTTGGTATGTCAAGAATCTGGTCGATAAACTGTGTAATTCTCTGCCTTTTTCATCTCTCTTTCTCTCTCTCTCTCTCTCCCCTCTCCTTCCATTAAACCCAGGGAAGTCCAGCATGTGGTTCTGGCCAACATTGCCACCATCAGTCTCACCTACCCTGAAATATTCGAACCGCACCTGCGAAACTTTTTCGTCTTTAACAGCGATCACACCCAAATCAAACTGTTTAAGTTGGAAATTCTCACTAACCTCATTACAGAGTCAACTGCTCCGGTCATCTTGCGAGAATTTCAGGTAATTTGCGCTTCAGCCCTTTCCCTTTCTTTTCACTGAATAGATTCTTAATGGTTGTCTTGATATTGACAGCATAACATTTTGGACAAAGACAGAGGTGACTGGAATGGCCATTTCCGGCCTATTAGCCGTCATCAGCCAGCCATAACCAACCCCAGGTGTTACGGCACTCGAGGCTCGAACTAGCAACCTCTTGGTTAGAAGCCCAACGCTCTTACCCACTGCGCCACGAGCTCGTTGTCTTGCTGGTTTCGATCGGGAATATTAACAATGGTAGATGGGCGCTCACCGATCGGTAACGGGACTCACTTGTCCCGTTGTGCCTTGGGGTGCACTCTCGAGTACCGCCAGCAGCTGCACAGCGGGTTTTGATATAGACAGAATGACATTTCCGACTTAGAAGAAGGTGCCTGGAATTGCCATTTCTGGGTTATTAGCCGTCATCAGCCAGCCATATCCAACCCCAGGTGTTGCGGCAACTGAGACTTGAACTCGGGTTAGATCACTAAGAAAACGTGTATATGCGAGGGTTGAATCAGCCAGGGCCAACTGATCTGATAGTATATGCAGTGTCCACTTATCATCATATTTTTACTTGCCACGAATTAGGGAAGCGCAGTTAAACGCGCCACACGTTACCTCGGCTGAACCAACACGGGGTCAGATGAGCGTATGGCAGGAGTTATTGTTGATCCGCTCCCATTACAAATGTCGCACATAGCGTAGGGTGTGCGCTGACACGCCTAGGCGCAGACTTGTCGTGCCAGCCACCACCACCGCCCGATCTCGCCTCTAGTCTCCTTGTCTCAGTCGTGATATCGGGTTCAGGTGAATGAGGCAGATGAGAGTGTGGTAGATACTTCACAAGTCACCGCCCGTGCACACACCCTGCTCTTTCGCATACAGTGGATATTGTCGGTAAAAACACTGCAATTGTCATAATGACTGACTCAGCCAGCTCCATACTGCCCTACCCTGTAGGCTGCAGGACAGGGTCGAACCTATCAGCGCGTCCCGCCCCGCAGGTTTAAGACAACAAGACCAGAGCTCTTGCACTCAGTTAACGTTCGGCACACCGACCCTCATTTTCAGCTAGCCATCTCCTTACCGTTGCTAGTGATGGAAACGCTAGTGGTGTGCAGCGCATGTTTGGTTACTTCAGTCGGGCAGGGCAGGGCGTGTACAGTTGCCGTATTTTGTTCCGGACCGACAGATCATCTGGCAGAGACGAAGGGACGCTTTCACAACGTGATGTCGTAAACATAAACGATAGACCAGTTCCAGACGTTTTTTGAGTGCACTAGCCTATGATTTTTGCCGCTGGCGGCCATATCGACCTTCACAGATAGCTGTGTAATTCTAGTTGAAATCCTGTTGTATCCCATATATGCGGCGAACAATTCACGCACCATGCTCATCACCGTACTGAGAAATCAGGTTAATCATAAGCCGTTCACAAACGCACCGTCTATAGGTAAACTGAACAAATATGCGCCCTTCCCGTAAACTTCGGTGTACGTCTTTTTTACTCCGAATTTGCCCTGTCAGGTTTTCGCGAGCATCTCACATACAGGCTAATCTCCATGTTTACTGACCCGTAAAATTATCAATCGAGGATGCCTTATAACAGTTCTATTTGTTTTTTTGCATGTTCTCTTGGGTGAACTTTTTGCAGACAGGTATGGATCGTTTACTCGGTTTTTCTAAAATTGGTAACTCATCTGCACATCCGTCCTATGAGAAGGGGCCGAATCGATATGAGTAAACAGAGTCGACTGAAGCATTGCACACTACTAACGTCGACATCTGTTTCAAATGATATGTGTGCACTTGGCTGACAAGATGCAAAAGGCAAAAATTAGCTTCCTTCCACCGAGCAAGTGTACCAGTTACTACTGAAACCCCACTTAAGTAACACCCAGAGCAAAACTCTTTCGAAGACAAAATAACATGGTCATTCTCCGTGGAAATGCTAAAGTTGTTCGGTAGGACAGTCAAAAGTACCTAAAGAAATGGTAACGAATACGATAAGACACTGGTAAGGGCGAAATCTCGCTTATGTACCATAATCCATCGACCATATCATATCTGTGTGCTGATAAAGCTTTAGATTTAAACTGCTAGACCCAGTTGACCATTGGCTTTTATAGTGTGGAGAACGGTCGTGTAAAGGCTTTGGATCTGAACTCCAAGGTAGGAGTGGGTGGCCATATCGCCTCCTGCATTTGGACCAAGTCAACGAACTTCACTTCCACTTCGGTTTGTAGTTTATTACACCGATGTTCCCACCCTATATATATATATATATATATATATATATATATATATATATATATATATATATATATATATATATATATATATATATATATATATATTGTTAATGTGGAACCGACAAAGACAAGGGAGACCGGAATGGCCATTTCTGGCTTATTAGCCGTCATCAGCCAGTCATACCCAATCCCAAGTGTGGCACACCTGGGATTCGAACCCACGACCTTTGGTATTTGAGTCAAACGCTCTACCATTGAGCCACGGGCTCGTTGCTTTGTCGGTTGCGATCGGGAATATGATGATAGTGTGTGGCTCACCGATCTGCTTAAGGAACATTTATGTTCCGTTGTGCCCTGGAACTCAGACTAGAGTACTCACAGGCAGTCGCATAGCGACATGTAGCATATGTTGTTAATGTGGAACCGACAAAGACAAGGGAGACCGGAATGGCCATTTCTGGCTTATTAGCCGTCATCAGCCAGTCATACCCAATCCCAAGTGTGGCACACCTGGGATTCGAACCCACGACCTTTGGTATTTGAGTCGAACGCTCTACCATTGAGCCACGGGCTCGTTGCTTTGTCGGTTGCGATCGGGAATATGATGATAGTGTGTGGCTCACCGATCTGCTTAAGGAACATTTATGTTCCGTTGTGCCCTGGAACTCAGACTAGAGTACTCACAGGCAGTCGCATAGCGACATGTAGCATATGTTGTTAATGTGGAACCGACAAAGACAAGGGGAGACCGGAATGGCCATTTCTGGCTTATTAGCCGTCATCAGCCAGTCATACCCAATCCCAAGTGTGGAACACCTGGGATTCGAACCCGCGACCTTTGGTATTTGAGTCGAACGCTCTACCATTGAGCCACGGGCTCGTTGCTTTGTCGGTTGCGATCGGGAATATGATGATAGTGTGTGGCTCACCGATCTGCTTAAGGAACATTTATGTTCCGTTGTGCCCTGGAACTCAGACTAGAGTACTCACAGGCAGTCGCATAGCGACATGTAGCATATGTTGTTAATGTGGAACCGACAAAGACAAGGGAGACCGGAATGGCCATTTCTGGCTTATTAGCCGTCATCAGCCAGTCATACCCAATCCCAAGTGTGGCACACCTGGGATTCGAACCCGCGACCTTTGGTATTTGAGTCGAACGCTCTACCATTGAGCCACGGGCTCGTTGCTTTGTCAGTTGCGATCGGGAATATGATGATAGTGTGTGGCTCACCGATCTGCTTAAGGAACATTTATGTTCCGTTGTGCCCTGGAACTCAGACTAGAGTACTCACAGGCAGTCGCATAGCGACATGTAGCATATGTTGTTAATGTGGAACCGACAAAGACAAGGGAGACCGGAATGGCCATTTCTGGCTTATTAGCCGTCATCAGCCAGTCATACCCAATCCCAAGTGTGGCACACCTGGGATTCGAACCCGCGACCTTTGGTATTTGAGTCGAACGCTCTACCATTGAGCCACGGGCTCGTTGCTTTGTCGGTTGCGATCGGGAATATGATGATAGTGTGTGGCTCACCGATCTGCTTAAGGAACATTTATGTTCCGTTGTGCCCTGGAACTCAGACTAGAGTACTCACAGGCAGTCGCATAGCGACATGTAGCATATGTTGTTAATGTGGAACCGACAAAGACAAGGGGAGACCGGAATGGCCATTTCTGGCTTATTAGCCGTCATCAGCCAGTCATACCCAATCCCAAGTGTGGCACACCTGGGATTCGAACCCGCGACCTTTGGTATTTGAGTCGAACGCTCTACCATTGAGCCACGGGCTCGTTGCTTTGTCGGTTGCGATCGGGAATATGATGATAGTGTGTGGCTCACCGATCTGCTTAAGGAACATTTATGTTCCGTTGTGCCCTGGAACTCAGACTAGAGTACTCACAGGCAGTCGCATAGCGACATGTAGCATATGTTGTTAATGTGGAACCGACAAAGACAAGGGAGACCGGAATGGCCATTTCTGGCTTATTAGCCGTCATCAGCCAGTCATACCCAATCCCAAGTGTGGCACACCTGGGATTCGAACCCGCGACCTTTGGTATTTGAGTCGAACGCTCTACCATTGAGCCACGGGCTCGTTGTTTTGTCGGTTGCGATCGGGAATATGATGATAGTGTGTGGCTCACCGATCTGCTTAAGGAACATTTATGTTCCGTTGTGCCCTGGAACTCAGACTAGAGTACTCACAGGCAGTCGCATAGCGACATGTAGCATATGTTGTTAATGTGGAACCGACAAAGACAAGGGAGACCGGAATGGCCATTTCTGGCTTATTAGCCGTCATCAGCCAGTCAAACCCAATCCCAAGTGTGGCACACCTGGGATTCGAATCCCATATATCCCATATATATATATCGCGAGAGTAATTAATACGAATAAATTGGAATACGGGCATCCCAAGAAGTATAATTCGAAGTAAAGAAGTTCTGTGGGAAACAATGAGTAACTTTATTATGTAAATTTTCGACGCTGGTTCCCCAGGTCGTCGTCAAACTTGTGGTAAATGTGCAAAAAACGGTTAAAATTTAAAACATGTCGGAAAATCGATATTGCTGAATCAGTCCTGCCAATAGCTGTCATTGTTGATGAACATCTAAATATGATTGGCTACCGCCTTTTCCACTTGTCTTTGAGATTTTTGTACAGGGCATCTAATTCGATGTGCCGATTAATGCACGAGTCATCAGAATGCATGGCCTCTAAGAATTCCCGGCATCTCTTCGATGGGCAGAAGCCAACAATGCGCGTTTTATCCCATGCAAATTTGTGCCCAGTTTCTAGTGTATGCACGGCAACTTGAGACAGGTGGTCTCGTATCTTGACAGCCAACTGATGTTCGTGTAGGCGTGAAGAGACTGATTTTCCTGTTTGGCCGCAATACACAACATTACAACTGTGACATGGGATTTTGTAAACGGCTTCTTTTTTATCTTAATAGCCAACCCTATCCTTAGGGTGTACAAGCTGGTTTCGAATTGTAGTCGTGGGTTTGTGTGCCACGTAAATTTGGTGCTTCCGCAGGTGTCTTTCAACGAGTTCAGACACGTTCTTAATGTATGGAAGTGTTCGCCAGTTTTTATTGTGGGCGCATCATCGGAACAATCTAGTTCCTTATCTTTTTCTTTTTCTTTGAATTCTTGATGTCTCATGCATCTACGTACAAAATCTCTGGGGTAACCGTTGCTGGAAAACAGGTTGAATAGATAAGTGAGTTCAATTTGATAAAGTTCTTTGGTAGAACAGTGGGTTTTTGCTCGTTTGATGAGTGTGTTGACCACGCTTCGTTTGCGGGCGACAGGGTGGTTGCTCTCATAATGTAGGATAACATCCGCATTAGCTTCTTTGCGGTAAACTGATGTTTCCAAGGTCCCGTCAGTCTTTCGCTGTACGAGGACGTCAAGAAAAGGTTGTTGGTTGTCAATTTCTTTTTCGAGCGTAAAGGTTATTCCAGGTATCGTCGAATTAATAATATTGTGCAGTGTTTCCAGTCGGTCCCTTTTAACGATGACAAACGTGTCATCTACGTAGCGTACCCATAACTTGGGGTTAACCAGTGGTAGGGCAGTAGCTTCTAATTTTTGCATTGTTACTTCCACTATTAAGCCATAGATGGGTGAGCCCATAGGGGCACCCTTTTGCTGTTGATAGAACTCTTGTGAGAATGAAAAATTTGTTTCTAAGCATAAGTCCAAGAGTTCAAGCAAGGCAGATGTAGGAATATCCATGTCATAAGCTTGGAGTAATTCTTCTGTGTATTGCCTTGCAAGATCTAATGGTATGGATGTGAAGAGAGAAACAACATCGAAAGACACCATTATTTCATCTGCTGCAATGTTGAGTCTTCGTAATTTGTCCAGAAACCCTAGGGAGTTGTCAATGGATGTTTCACAATTCTTTGTCAATGGGTGTAATTTGCGGAAAAGCCACTTAGAAATCTTATAATTGGGTGCACCGATTAACGATACTATCGGTCGCAGTGGCACCTCTGGCTTGTGAACCTTAGGTAGTCCATAGATCTTAGCTATGGTCGGTTCAGTTTGTCTCAAGGATTTGGCAATATCTCCTGATATTTGCTTCTTTCCTGTAAGACGTTTAAGTACTTTTTCAATTGATGAATTCTGTGCTTTAGTGGGATCTGCGTCAAGAGGTTTATAGGTTGACCTATCTTGTAACAATGACAGCATCTTTTTATCGTAGTCTGCTTTGTCCAAGATAGCTGTTGAACCTCCTTTGTCAGCAGGAAGGATTACGATGTTTTTGTCTGTTTTGAGAGATTTGAGGGCTTTTCTTTCTTCGTTTGATAGTACTGAAAATGGATTTCGGTTCTTTAAAGCATGTACAGTGTTATTTCGAATTGTGAAACGTTCATCTTCTGTAAGAGGTTCCGCTGATATAATGGACTCCAAGTTGGCAAGAAAGTCCAGGTATTTCGAATTCGAAAGATTGCATTTTAATCCCTTGGAAAGTACTTGTTCTTCAGTTATTGTAAGGTTTCTTGAGGACAGATTTATTACATGTTTTGAGCAATTCGGGTTTGAGTATGATTGTTTGGAAATGGCTATCCATTTCTTGTCTAACATTTCTCTCTTCTTCTGTCGTTCGATGTAAGACACACAGGTAATGGTCTCATTTAGAGATTCAAATATGTGTGATGGAAGTTCATCTCTGCAGAACTGCATGTATTGCAACTTAGAAGTTTGGAATTTTTGGAGTCTATAATGAGCATTGGAGATGAATGCGCGTATTGTTGGCTTCTGCCCATCGAAGAGAGGCCGGGAATTCTTAGAGGCCATGCATTCTGATGACTCGTGCATTAATCGGCACATCGAATTAGATGCCCTGTACAAAAATCTCAAAGACAAGTGGAAAAGGCGGTAGCCAATCATATTTAGATGTTCATCAACAATGACAGCTATTGGCAAGACTGATTCAGCAATATCGATTTTCCGACATGTTTTAAATTTTAACTGTTTTTTTTTGCACATTTACCACAAGTCTGACGACGAGCTGTGGAACCAGCGTCGAAAATTTACATAATAAAGTTACTCATTGTTTCCCACAGAACTTCTTTACTTCGAAATATATATATATATATACTGGTACGTTGCTAAAGATGCAACAGGCAAGACGTAGACAGCTGTTTCACGGTCGTTACCGATCGTCATTACGTCATATGCCTTGTGCAGTGAGGTATATATACATGTCAAACAAGCGTATATATATGCCACTGTTCCACATGACTCACCGCCGTCTCCCTAGTAAGGAAGCCGGTCACTGAGATTCGCTTACCATAGGTTTGAGTGCTAAAAGCTTTGGTCTGTTTAACATTCTCACAGCTCTCGTTTCATTCTCTCTCTTTCTTTCCCAAAGTCCTACGTTAATAGCTCGGACCCAGAGTTTGTGGCCACGACCATCCAATGCATCGGACGAGGCGCCAGCACTGTACCGCAGATTGCGGAGACCTGCCTAACTGGTCTCTTACGTCTGATGTCACGCAAAAATGGTACGTGGTTTGTAACCAACCGTATCATCAAACTGCTTTTTGACTCTGTTGAATGCAATTTTATTGGATGTGCTTATAGGTGCCCTGCCACTTTAGGAGGTTTAAATACTGTACAAAGTTCGTCCAAATGCACAAAAGTTCAGGAAAACGACCATGCTACATTTCCGCCTTCGTATGATGGGCTTCAAGCACGACTCCGGAATGATGTGGTCTGTCAGAGTAGAACTACAGACTTGTCAACACAAAGAGGGGCAGGATACTCTCCTGTGGCAAACCTAACAGTCGATCTACCTGTCTTCGAGATGTTTATGCGCTGTGTTCTCCTTGTACCCCTAACGGTTTTCAGCAAATCTAAATCTGCAGTTTCAGGGTTTCGTCAAAGTTGTTTGTTGCTTGGCACTGCGACACTGCCCTCGAGTTACAATGACAGATTTCTTTGATATGGGGTTTTGTCGCTGGTTGACTGATGGCTCCAACGAAACCAGACATTTTCATTCAATCCTACTTCATGGTTGTCAGTAATATTTATTGATTCCTGATTTCACTTTGCTTTGTGGTCTCGTACAATGTCTCGTGACTGGAGCTTAAGGGCTAAAACAGAACGCTGATTTCTTGATACAGCCTGTTTTCTCGCTCACGCATTTGTCCTTGCTTCTTTTTAACGCTTTTTTAGAACGCATCGTCGCTGAAAGTGTCATTGTGATGAGGAAGTTACTTCAAATGCAGGTATATTTTCCCGGCTATTTTTCTTCTTCTTCTTCTCAAGGCCACTTGCTCTTCTCACCCAAACTTGCTCTCGAAATTTAACTGTACTTTATACCCCTAATTGCTGTGTGTTTGTTGTGCCCTACTAGTTTACTAACTGTTATGAAAGTTGTAAGTTTGCTTTTTACTGTTCCTGCCCCCAGCCGCCCCCCCCCCGTCATTTCAGAGTGCTTTGTCTTCTAAACTGGCGCTAATTCCGCGGTGATGTCGTTTTTGTCCGTTTTCATTTCGCGCAGCTGTTTCATTTGCCAGGGGAGGGGATTGGGGGCGATTCTTTTCAGCTGATCCCGAAAACCCAATGCCAGGGTGACGCATTCCAGACCTTTATAGTAAATGCGATTTGCTCGAATGATTTCACCGTTTCCAGGTTGCGAACCGGAAGGCGAATTTATGCTGGGAATTATCTTCGTCTCTGAGTTCTGCAAGGTCGTATGCCCAGGCCACTGGACATTTGCGCTCAGTGATGTACACGGCAGGACCTGGGGTTCGGCTAGGTTGATAACTGCGCTAACCATTCCAATCGGTGGGCTTTTTTGTCTTCTATAATTGCCCAAATATGTAAAAATGCTTTCCTCATTGGTCAGTATCTAAGGCGAGAGTCTTCACGGTCTTTTAACAGTTTACAGGGCCGGGGGTTCTGACAGTTTGCAGGGCCGGGGATTCGACAGTTTGACAGTTCGCAGGGCCGGTGGTTCGGCTAGGTTGATAAATGCGCTAGGAATAACCATTCCAATCGGTGGGCTTTTTTGTCTGCCATAATTGCCCAAATATGTAAAAATGCTTTCCTCATTGGTCAGTATCTAAGGCGAGAGTCTTCAGTTTGCAGGCCTTGTGGGTTCGAAGCGCACCGCTGAGGCTGCACAGTTTTTCAAAGTTATGCCAAATTAGGTCTGAAGATCTCCCTCGGCCGACTCTTCGACATCACTTAAAGCGTGATCACAAACTATTTATTTTGGTGTAAAGAAATCCATCGTTCCTGAGGTTCGATATTTCTTCTGCTTTGCTTCTGCAAAGTTCTCTCTTTTTCATTTATTAATAGTACCTATAACTACCAACAGACAGTAGTACCTGTCTATTCGGTATGGTCCAAATTGATCCGTTTTGACGCCCACTGGTCTCGGCGGCTTTTGAATTTGAGCCGCCATTTTTTTCCTCCGTTCACATGTGAATTTTCTAATATGCACATGGGCTGGCCAATTTTTCTCATTAGATACTGGTATTTAACACTGTTTGTTTATATTAACTACGATAAGAAGGTCATTTGCAAACGGCGCCAGCATCCTTTGGAAGAAAATCTGGCGCAATTTTGTGACGCATTCATGGACGACCGTTCATGATGCCTATAGTTGCAGCTTTCGGTTACTATATACCTTCTGTCTTTTTCCAGTGCTGTCTCTTTTGCCTACGAATTGTATCCACGCTGAATGGAAACCTTTTTGCTAAAAAAATTTCAAAATAAAGTGCATCGTTCTTGCATCTCACTCTGTCAAAAACTTTCGAACTCGCGGCTTAAAACATTACATAGTTATCATAAGTGACATTTTAACGGTTCA
Source organism: Schistocephalus solidus (assembly GCA_017591395.1). NCBI lineage: Eukaryota > Metazoa > Platyhelminthes > Cestoda > Diphyllobothriidea > Diphyllobothriidae > Schistocephalus > Schistocephalus solidus. The sequence continues at coordinate 69,360 of WEDG01000403.1, read as the reverse complement.
GGTGTATTGGAATTCTCTTTGATTGTGGTTCTGTCTAGTCAGATTCATCAATAATTCCCTTTAAACCTTTCTCTTAATGTCATATGCAGTTGGCCAGACATAAGTCCTCTTTGGTAAGTCCCCTTTCTCGATAAAGGGGAATGCTCTTTGCATCCGTGTGTAGCTTTGTGGCTCTGGGAGGGTATCCTCTTTTTCCTGGTAAACCTTCTCCCCTCTCCTATTCTTCTTTCTTCTTATCCACCCCCACAGTAGATTACGAACGCAGTTGATTTTTATGTCAGTGGTCTACCTCCCGCCCACTCCCCTGCTTTTCCTGCGCCTTGGGTGCACGACAGCTTGCCCTGCCTTCGCTATGGTACGCTAGATTGGTTTTTTTGTGTACCGTTTGCACGGCTAATCACGTCCATGTCTACCCGCCTTCACCGGACCAGTCCCTGCTGCTTTCAGAATTACCAATCAGTCAGAAAGCCCCCAGAGCCTTCTCCCTACCTCCACCTACTCACCGAATATAAGCCTAGGGACGACATTTGAACCTGTCTTTGCTACCCCTTTCGCACACCCAATCGATTGTTATGACCTTCCGTGTGTAGAGGCCCTTTCTTTCTTTGCTTTCCCTCTGTAGACGACCGATCACAAGGATCTGATCGTACATATCGCACAGATGGTGGATGGAATCAACGTACCCTCAGCGCGCGCGTCTATCCTTTGGCTACTGGGGGAGTACAGCCAGCGGGTGCCCCGAATTGCACCCGATGTCCTCCGGAAGGTGGCCAAAACGTTTCCTACAGAGGATGTCGCGGTCAAAATGCAGGTGCGTTCTCACCTTCACCGCTGCCTCCTTTGTTTACGCATGCGCTGAAGCCGGTTTTGTCGAGCGAAACGTGATTGTGCTGAAGTTGTGGGTGCTTGGATTTCCTTTACAGTTAATGCCTCATTAAGCAGAGTATGCTGATTCCCCTTTCATCGAAGAGCTCACTCCCTACCGGACTGTACAGTCTAGAGTCACCTGCCTTTCTGCCATGAGTTGTCGCCTCCCATGAATTTCATGTGAAGGCGGTGTAAATCGATTGCATCACTAATTAAACGCCTTATAGCCCGACGGGTAGTTGAAAGAGAAGGAGAGTAGTTCGGGAAACAAACAGTTTATTCACCGTCTGCAAACACACGGGTTTTCCTTCTTATCCAAAACTTGCCTCACCAATTTAGAGCCCCGAGCCTTCTGGAACATTCCGGCCTATGGCGTGTTGGTTGTTGATTGGCCGTGTCGTCGCAAGAAAATATCGAATGTTTGATCCGCCGCACGCGTGCTCCATAATGCAGCGCGCGCTAATTGTCTGCCCGAGTTGACACGCGCGTTCCGTAGTCGGCTTGGCCTACTGCGTGGCGCGTAGTTAGGTCTTCGCTTCGTTTTAGCCCGTGACTCGGCAACATTTCCGGTCTCCGTAAAAGTACTGATTTTTGTACCATTTTGGAAAAAACAGACTTTCACCCCGATAGTAAGAGTGTGTAGTGAGGTTTTACCTTCTAATAGTTAGATCACAGTCCTCTTTCGCCGCAATCTTAGTCCTTAAGCTAGCCCTTGATCTTTTGGAACGATTTTTGCACTGTTGGGAATCATTCACTCAGTTTCTTTTTTAGTTGGTAGCCAGAGCACTTGACTTGGATCGTTATTTCAGGAACGGAACCACATGGGTGGTTGATCGCGAGGAAATGCTACGTGTAGCAGTATGTTGAGTGGCATTTCAGCTGTAACCTAGTTCTCTCTGATTGACTCCTTGTGGTGCTGAGGTATCGCCAAATCTCCACACATGCTCAACCGTATAAACAGTAAAGATTTCGCCCGGACTTTCCTAACAGAATTTCCTTGCATTCGGAGGGTCCGAACATGACACAGCTTTTTGTAATTCCTGAGCTGAGGGCTTTTAAGAGATAACTGCAACTAGGAGATGTCGCACGACAGTTCGACCATGTCCAACCTGTACTTCACCGCGTAGTGGTGCCAGGACGGGGACTTGCGCGCAAATTAGTTTTAGGTGATAGTAGACTTGCACAGTATCTACCGCACTCTGTCTCTTCCCTCACGCGCCCGTGTCCGATGTCAAGACAGAGTCAAGAAGACCAGAGACGGGGTCTGGCGCAGGTGACTGGTGCGGCTGGAAACTCCCCCTGATCGTGCCGCCACGCCTGAATCAGATCCCACGGAGTGTGAGTGCCATAAGCGGCAAAAGTGACTGGTGCGGCGTGAACCTGCACTTACGCGTGCCACCACCTCCCCAATTTAATGAATTATTGAGGGCTTAAACCGAATAATAATGCCTACCGTGCCCTGATCTGGCGCCCTTGTTGATCCAGCGCATCTACCACGCTGCCCGTTTCGGGCACGACCACAGTGACGGTATCTCAACGTAGCCAAGGTCCGTGACAGTCCTCCAACCCCTTACTTCAGCTTTCATTTGCTCAACTTACTCTTCCTTCGTTGATAAAAATGGGCTGTTTGCAATACTGCTCAAGTCCAATGAAGACCAAAGAGGGACTTGAATGATCTGTGGCACATTCAGATTAGTTTTACAGTCAGTTATACCCAATATGCGTTAATTCCTATGGGCGTCCGCCATCTGTCGCCAGTGGTGCCAACCGCACTTGGAAAAGCTCAGACGTCTATTGCGCTCAAGCTGACAGGATAGCCTTTGTCAGCCTCGAGTAGGACACCACCTAGGGTTAGGTATGACTGATTGATGAGGGCGCTAACGAGCCAGAGATGGCCATTCCAGTCTCCCCTAGTCTTTTTCTACATTGTTAATAGCCTTTTGTCTTGGCCCGCATAAATACTCCGCATTTTAGCCTTTCCGCGCCCAGTTTTATCGGTATATCCAAGAAATCTACTTATTTCTGTTTAACTCTGTATATCTTCGTCTTTTGTGCAATTTCCTAGCTGTTTCGCTAATTTTTCCGCAGATTCTTAATCTCGCGGCCAAGTTGTACATGTACAACCCTCGTCAGACGGAGCTGCTTGCGCAGTACGTCTTCACGCTGGCCAAGTACGACCAAAACTACGACATTCGCGACCGATCTCGCTTCTTCCGAGCACTCATTTTTCCAAACCAGGTAGGCATTGCTGTTTTTCTTCACTGTTCTTGTGAGCATATTCCCCTCTTTCCTCTGTGTGTGCGTGCATGTCGCAATTCGGTGAGGCACTGGGTGCGAGCGAAATTTCGTACCAGCTCGTGCGTGGACCGGCTGTCCAGTTTCGTCAACTGCTGCGTCTATGCCAGACATGTCCACACGCAAGTCACAACTGTGTCGACGTCAACTTTCGATCGGTCGCTTTCGAAAAAACCTGCCTAGATAGGGACGCTCCATTTGAGTACCCGTTTTCACGGTTTTTCTATCAGTGCATTTGTTGCATTATGGTGCTGGTGTGCTCTTAGCGTCTCTACTACAAACGTCATAATTTTCTGTGCTTCAAGAATAGTCGTCGGCGTTTCTAATCAGTAGGAATTTCTTGATTAATATGGACTTGGAAATAGCAAAATCTCACACAGCTAGCGCAGCCCAACTACTAATACCTTCAGGCATGTGAGTGTGCTGTCTGGTGCAATTCGAAAACACACGCTTTCCAAACTGTCTTCCGTAAGAGCTGACAACTTGTGACTCCTTGAATATTCCAACCACGGCTCTGGCTTGGACCTCTGGTTTTGCCAGTTTCCCCTATTTAACATGATTGTAATTTTGAACCGGTATTTCCTGACCAGAATGTTGACTTTTAGACCTCTGTTCAATGTGTCTCAACAGCAGTATTCTCACCAAACCCTTATTGTGAATCTTAGCGATGGAGGACGTAAGTCGTAAACACCAGAAATCCCTCCATTTTTGTGGCTGGTCTAATGCGTCTGATGTTTGGCCAAGCCAACAAGGAAAACAACACTAATCAACAAGGGTGTGAGAATGTGTGTGTGTGTTTGCCCCTGTGCCCAATTCCGCATCAGACATCTGACCGGCTCGGACAGTGGTTTGATTGTGGGGGTTGGGGGTGGGGGAGGAGTGAGGTCGACAGCTCATCTCATGTTTCTCACTTTAAACAATCTGACGCGCTTGAAACTATCACGGTGCGCTAAAAGTCGTGGCTTGGGCGATTGCCAACTGACGGGATAACTTGGACCGTGTGGTCAGCCCAATGTGTGGGTGTTGTGTGGAGTGGCTGACTGGCGAACTGAGAGTCAGGCTGCAATGGCTCCTTCTTAATATGGTTTTTATGGCACTCCCACGCTGTGCGATCCGAGCCAGGTGTGGGGGTACGCAGAGGGGCGGCTCCGGCCGTGCCAGCCACCTGCACCCTCTTCTGCCTCCGGTCTTCTTGACTCTGTCATGACCCCGGGTCCAGGTGGGGGAGGAGGAGAGAGTGCGGTAGATGCAGCGCAAGTCTACTATCACTTTAAACTAAATCACGCGCAAGTCACCGTCCCTGTACCAACCTGAGCATACGGTGGACATCGTTGGACTACGACGATCGAACTGTCGTGTGGTAGCAGATTATGTCTTCTTCAAAGTTTATGCATGAAGAAAGGGTGTTTTGTGGTTTTACGAAGGTTTTAATTGTGAGATCTTCAAGACCGTGAAATATCCCTTCATAAAACATCTTATATGCGCGTTTGTTAATGCTGCTTTTACAGTATACAACATGGTCCATATCCATTGCAAAATTTTAGGATCACTGCACAACTTCTTCCTCACGGCTTAGATATTTTTTTGTTTTTTTTTAGACGCAATGTATGCAGCATGCAGATTGGAAATCCTGAATGCCACTATAGCGGCAGCTAGAGTTCAAAATTAGCCCATAATTGAAAAAATGTTTTGTTTAAAGTTGAATGACACCCTTCTTGGAGTGCAAAAATTGACAAAGACTTGATTTTCTACCAAATGAGTACAAAAAAGAATATGTTTGTGCATGCATCGAAAATCACTGGCAACCATGCATACTTCTTACATATTTATAGAGTGTACTTTTTACAAGCGGCCGGACAAAAGCTCTTCGAAATACCGGTATCCTAGCGTGACTGTAAAATCAGGGAATTATGCTGCCGACCCTGCTGAAGCGATTTTTTAAAATTGAAAATCAATTTTAGCGTTCCGGTTAACACTTCCAGGAACTCGCAGGAACTATTTGTTCTCCACGCGTGCGAGTTAGGAAATCGCATAATGCAGGCAATCAACCAATCCTTTTCTAAGGTTAGAACGTGTGTTCGGATTCGTAATGCGTGCATCCTCTAGAAAATCCTCAGCCAGCCAGTCCTCGTTGATTTTAGGTATGTTCTGACAAAGCCGTCATGCGACTCCTACTGGATGTCAACCTCCATAGAGAAAAATTATTTTCTCCTAAGGCGAGTTGCACCAACATTTTCACTGGCTGTTGCTCTCTTTTCCTTAGGTTGCTCCTGAGAAGACGGCCTGCTCCTCCTACCTCTTCCGGAATGCCAAGAAAATTCTTCTCGCGACGAAGCCTGCCCCTGTTTTGCGTTCACAGCTTTATGGTTAGTCTGCGAGTTTTTCTTCAAGCCGCAGATACAGGTCGAATGTTTCCTCCTGCTCCTCCACATCCCTTCTGTGATGGCGACGTTGCTCAATGTGATGCTTGCTTACTTGTACATGGTACAGCTGTGATCATGTCTCATCTAGCCAGTTTGTACTTCTCACTGCGTGATGATCTGCTGCAGCAGATCCGCTTTAGTCTTCATATGTTACTACTTATACTACTACTACTACTACTAAATATATAAAGTAGATTGCCCGATTCATGAAATGTCTATATCCGCTTTAGTCCTCTTATGTTACTACTACTGCTGCTGCTGCTACTACTACGACTACTACTGCTGCCACTAATACTACTTACTACTACGACGACTACTACTACGATTACTACTACTACTACTTACTTCTACTACTACCAATCATACTACTACGACTACTATTGCTACAATTTCTGCTACTACTAGTATTACTACTACTTAATATATAAAGTAGATTGCCCAATTCATGAAATGTCTATATCAGAATTTGAGCTAATAGCAGGCCAGGCATTTTAAGGTGTTAGTTCTGTTTTTTGTATTAAATTGATGCACAGAAAAGCTGTTTAATAATAAATAGCTCACTTCAGATCAGTGTATTGATGGGAAATCGGGGTTAAATGGGGCATAATCCGATGTTTCTTGCTATCAAGGAATTTTCCTACGCCATTGAAAGCTACAGATCAAAAACTTTTGCTTTTGTGAGCAGTACTATGAATGAAAATTAATATAAGCCCGAAAAATTTGGAATATATCCCTTCGGAGAATGGAAAATTTTGTTTTGTATTATCGAAAACCAGGTTAATGCAAGTTTGAGAGATCAAAATTGTTTTCGGAAGACTGAGGGCAGATTTCGTTTAAAAAATCATGTTTTGCAAAGGTATGACGTTTTGTTCCAAAAAAACGCGGTAATAAACTTTCGTTATGTACTTTGTTTTACCGCACCGATAGTTAGGGCCTTAAACGCGCATATATACGAGAAGCGATGACACACCGCCACTGTTCGCTGTGACGGCGAACGCGAAACCTTCCAAGGCAATTTCGGTCTACAGTTGACTATAAATGAATCAGGAAACTGTAAACGGAAGGGGCAGAAAATTGACATTTTATCGCAAAATCTTAGTATACATTCGGTCTCTCTCATGTGCGTTTGGAATCTTAGAACTAGACTGAGAAGTAAGCAAATATCGAAAAAGCGCTCCAATAGAAAGAGAAAAGTGATTTCTTAAATTTTCGAAAATTTGGTCATATTGTCCCAGTTCTTCCTTGACTTCACTTTGAAAAAAACGTTAATTTCGCAGGCATTCGATAGCGAAACATCTGATTAAAGCAATTTTTAAAAAGTTAATTATAAAAAGTTTTTTTATCTAATTATAGGCATATATTTTCCCGGCTTTTGTTGCGGACGTTCATTTTTCTCGGCCGTGAATTTTCATGTTTGAGTGAGTTTGCAAATATGACCCGGACGGTAGTCTGCATAAGAAAGCACGCCAAAGAAGTTACCACTTCGGTAAATTCTTTTAAGAAATATATTATTTTGTAGGTTTTACCAAACACATCGAACGGAATGTACATTTATGAGCAGTCGACTGAAGACACTGAAAATCGTAAAGAATTCACCCCATTTTTAAAGATTATCTGAAACTCATCGTAATAGAAAACCCGAAATAGTTATAGAGAAATTTAACAATAGAATAGTCATGTTTATATACACTAAATTGTAAGTTTACAATTGCACCTGACGACTATTTAAATTTGTTAGTCTCTGAATGTGTGGGCTTATGAAATATTATATTCCTATGATTTTCCTATCGGCGCAATCAAGCGAAAATCTGCTTGCCTTGGTCAAACGCATCTATGACAATGTACACACGGAAGAAAAAACAACAAATTTTTCGTGAAATGGTGTTGGAATATACACTTACATGTTAGGCTGTTTGATGAATGCCATATGTGTGCAAAACTCGGAAAAAGACTATTTTCAAAATTAGTTCTGCTTTTTCCTGCTTTATTCACTCGTTTCATTTCATGTACAGGCTTCCTATACATTTAAAACTTCAGTTTACTCAACTAGCTCGATTTTTCACATTTTCGTAATCCATACCTTTTCTAAAAAATAAGTATTTCTAGACAATATAATATTAATTTTTAAACCATAACAAGCCTTATTTTTCCTAATGATCGGTTCTTTATTGATGTAAAATTATGGTGGACGCAGTATGCGCTGATTTCGCGTAACAGGCCGTAACTCATGAAATCCATCATCTACTGTACTGCTACTAAAATTATTAATAATAATACTTCTAATATTGCTGCTCCTATTATTACTGCTACTGCTTCTGCTACTACTACTACTGCTACTATTACCGCTACGACTAGTGCTCTTAATGCACTACCTGAATACCTCATTGACACAGAGGACTTGTGATTTGGTTTATGTGCTATATCCGCTCGCAGTATCCAACCGGCTTTTTAAATTTCTTGTGCTATTGTACGTAACCCTTAATTTATCAATTGATTAATCACACCATGTCGCCGAAGGCATATATTTGTGGCTGACATGTCGCGTCTGGGCGTGAGGTCATACTTGCTAAACAGCTAAGGTCTCCTTCACCTCCTAGTCTCACTCACACCCCTTTCCTCCTACCCACTCTCCAGGGCGTCCAGAACTGAACTTGGGCTCCCTGTCGCACCTGCTGGGTAGGAGAATCCCGGGCTACAAGGACCTACCCGACTGGCCCCTCGTCCCGCCCGACCCCCTAACCCGCGAGGTGGCCGAGCCGACTTCGACGCAGTACCCTGGTCAGGAGGAGGGCGACGCGGCGAGGATGTCGGCCTCTCGACAATCGGGCTCGTGGAGATCAGATGCGCACAGCGAGGAGGAGGTTAGCCTCTGCACAGAATCGGATGAAGATTTGCGGGAGGAGGGGGAAGAAGAGGAGGAATCTGACCAGGAGCAGAACGAGGAAGAGTCTGACCAGGTTCTGATGCCTTTTTTCGCAATCGGCGTATTAACACACGAGATAAAGCGCTTGACTTTTTGCAGCCCAAAAGTGTCTTATAGTTCAGTGTCCGGTCCCAGCTGTTAGGTGGCTACCCTTCCTTTTTGCACGTTTTCTCCTCTTACGGGCAGTCGTCTATGCGCGATTCTCTTCTTAGGGCTTACTCACTATGCTAACCGAGGTGATTTCTCATGTAAAGGTGTGCATGGTTCACTAGTCAATGAAGGACAGTCTGGTCGTCGGGCGTCGTTTAACTTTCGATTTAACGGCATTGACAGCCCAGCGGTCGAATCCCGGCTGCAAAATTTTCTTTTTCCCGGTACATGTCCCGCTTTGATCGATATCTGCCCACAAATATAAGTAGATTTATTGTTAATAGAAGCGGAAGGGAGAGTTCCAGACAGTAGTCGTTGTAAAGTTACATTCATCGTTGATGCGTGTGTGGCACGCGAAGAGGAAACTGTATGTTAGGTCAGCTATCATGTCAGTCTTCAGCGCCAGTTGTCTGGGGTCAGTCGGTATGTTCGGAATGACACGCCGCTATCCTTGGCGTCCGCACTGATAGGGGTATCTTAGAGGAATAAAATGTCAGCATACATCTAGACAGACCGTCACCGTATTTTTTTCCTTATAGCTGCTGACATTATGCTGGAAGGGAAAACGGTAAATATTAGGCAGAATCGGATAGCCATGGTCGCACGCTACCGTCTTCATTCAGGTATCCGCAACCCCAAATTTGGATAATATGGAATTAGAACTCAGACTCTGTGGTGCTTGACCATTAAATGCAATGCTCGACCATTGAGCCACGGTCTTGTTGCCCTGTTGGGTACGGTCTAGAATATTTACTATCGTAAGAAGAAGCTTTCACTGGTCTGGGTACTGGACATACTAGTACCGTTCGCCCTGGGCCTGAATCTGGATCCTTCGTGTTCCACGGGGTAGTGGTCCCTTTGTACATCCAACACGTTAACATTTGTGCTCTCCGAAAATTTATTTCTTCCCTGTTTACCTGTTTTCGCTGAAGGAGCATCTAAAGGAAAGCCAAGAGTCAGAGGACGAGGAGGAAGCAGGTACTGGTGGATCTCGCTCAGACTGGCGACGGCACGGTCGCACTCCTTCTTCGACGGAGTCATCTGATGCGGAGTTTACCGCCTCTCGTCCCGCCACCAGGCGCCAACAACCGACCAGACAGAAACCGCCCTCACCAGACATTACGGAGAGCGCAACGGAGTCAGAGTCCGAAACAGAGGAGCAACACTCGGGCTGGAAGGATTTAGCACCAGTGAAACCTCAGTCGGTGAGTGCTTGCCGTTTCTGCGTCTGCCGCACTGTCCTTTGTCAGCTAAATTTTACTTTCCTTTACCTTCCTTCTAGTTCCCAAATTGGACCATTTGTGGTTTTAGAATGAGCACTGCTATTTCAGCCTTATCTCTGGTCGACATGAGAGTTCGACCATCGATTACGACTATGTCCACCGAATGCTCCATGGAAGGGTGGTGCAGGGACGGTGACTTGCGCGTGGATTAGTTTTAAGTGATAGTAACCTTGCACTACAGCCACCGCACACTATCCTCCTCCCCCACCTATGCCCGGTGTCATGACAGAGTCAAGAAGACCGGAGGCGGGAGAAGATGCAGGTGCCTGGAGTGGCCGGAGCCGCCCGTGGGCGTGCCACCACACCACCCCCATGTTCGGCATTTGTTATGGGAGCGCAACCCGAATAACGCCTTCCGTGACCTGATGTGGCCCTTCGGTTGGTCCAACGCATCTACCATCTGGCCCGTTTAGGGGGAACTACACAGGCTAGTTCGACCGTCGTGTTCGACGATGTCCACCGTACACTGTGCAGGGATGATGACTCGCGCTGGATTATAGTGAGAATAGACTTGCAATACATCTACACCACTCTCTGTTCAACTCCCCCACCTGGACCCGATATCAAGATGGAGTTGAGAAGACCGGAGATGAGAGAGGACGCAGGCCCACGCACTGCGGTCCAACACCAAAAAGAACACGACAATAGAAGAGAGGGGCTGCTCGGATCCCAAATGAGTGGGAGTGCCATAAAGGCCACATTGAGAAGGAGCCTTTGCAGCCTGACTCTCAGCCCGCCAGTCAGGCACTCCACACAAAACACGCACTGGGTTGACCACGTGGTCCGAGTTATCAGATCAGTTGGTAACCTTCAAAGTCACGGCTTTTAGCGCACCGTGAAAATATCAAGCGTGTCAAATCGTTTATAATGAGGAAAATGCGCTGAGCTGTTGACTTCACTTTCTCCCCCACCCCCATAATTAGACCACCGTCCGAGCCGGTCAGTTGTCTGATGTAGGAGTGCGCTCATTGGCTGACGGGTTCCGCGTACCCGTCTTCTCGTGCCACAGCACGACCTGGCCTCCATAACACACACACCAGAATTTACTTACTCAGGGGATATGGAGAGCCATTACCGTCTGACTCCCAGTCCACTAGTCAGCCACTCGGTACACACAGCACATACACTGGGCCGACAGTGTGAATTGGTGTAAGCGTCAGATTAGCAGCCTTCCAAGCCACGGTTTCTAGGAGTATGATTATTATGGTGAGAGTGTTTTGTATGTATTGGTGAAGGTAGTGTGCGCTGATGTAGTTTAGCTTCTGGTGGTTTACCGAAGCTTGTCTTGGATGTGCATGTGTTCTTATAGGACAATGCGGTGTGAAACGTGCGGGAGCAGTGAAGGCAGTGGAGGCGGGCGTGGCGAATGTATGTCGGAGCCCCAGACACTTGTTCACCATCCTCCGTGCGATGGATTCGCAGGTGACCGACCAGGCCGATGCGTGAGGTGAATATGCGGTCGCAATGAGGATAGTTTAGAAGAGTCACCATCGCTGATGGTGGTGGTGGTGGCGGCGGTGGTGGTAAAGATGATGAGTATTGGAATGTGGTCTCTATGATGGTGGAAGTAATGGAACTGATGGCAGGGGCGAGGGAGGGGGAGTCCGAAGGAGTGCTGGCAGAATTGGACGTAGAAGTTGGAATTGTCGGATTGTTGGTGCATTGCGTCCGAAGATGTCCTTTAGGCCGATTCGCGCGTGGAAGGTGCGTTGACAGCGCGGGCATGTTGGAAGGGCTTGGGCATTTGCGTTGTTGGTCCGCGACGCTGGTGACTTTTGTGCCGCTCTTTTGGCCTTCGCAGCGGTGATCCGGTTGTCATCGTAGAATGCTGCCCCTGTTTTCACTGTCCAGGCCGGTCGGTTCCAGGTGAGGTCCTCCCAGTGTGTCCGGTTTGATCTGCAGCTGCTTCAGGGAGGTCTTCAGAGTGTCCTTGTAGCGTCGTAATTGACCCCCTTGTCAACGAAAACCCATGGTGACATCTCCATAGAAGAGTCGTTTGGGTAGTCCTTTGTCGTTCATCCTCACAAGGTGGCCGCTCCAGTGCAGTTGCAGTTGTTTCATCTGAGCGCAGATGCTGAGAAGGCCTGTTCGTTCCAACACTTCCGTATCCGGGATCCTGTCTTGCCATCTCAACTTTAGTATTCTGTAGAGGCAGCTGAGGTGGAAATGGTTGAGCTTCCGTCTCTGCTTTTGGTTGATCGTCCAAGTCTCTTCTCCATACAGCAGCGTCGGCCATATGACAGCTTTTTAAATCTTGACTTTGGTGCTGAGGTGGAAACCGTGTCGATGCCAGATCACGTTCTGCATGCGTCCAAAGTCTTGGCTAGCTTTGGCGATCTGACGGGCAATCTCATCGTCGACTTTTGTGCTGAGGAAGAGATTGCTGCCCAGGTACGTGAAGGTATCCACAGATTTCAGTTGGGCGCCATTGAAATTGATATGAGCTGCGGTGTAGGTGGTGTTGGGCGGTGGCTGATGCATCACAACCGTTTTCTCAGTGTTGATGCGAAGTCCGAAGTTGTCACAGGCGGCAGTGAAGAGGTCCATGCTCCTTTGCATTTCCTCTTCTGTCGTTGCATTGAGACGCAGTCGTCAGTGAAGAGACGTTTTTGGATGGTGGCTGTGGATACACGCGAGTGGAAGCGCATCCGCCGTTGGTTGTGGAGTCGGCTGTCCATCGGGCAGGCGATGTGGATCCCGGGGCGTTCATTAACATGGCAGGGAACATGAGACTTAAGAGCGTAGGCGAATGGATGCAGCTCTCCTTCACGCCGTTGGTCACTGCGAATGCTTCGGATATTGTCCATTTGTCAGTAACGCGCGCCATCATCCCGTCGTGAAGCGGACGAACCATGTGCGTGAACCGCACAGGACAACCAAATTTCTGCATGACTTTCCACAGTCCGTCACGATTCACCGTGTCAAAGGCTTTCGTTAGATCCACGAAGTTATTGTATAGGTGAGTTCGCATCTCCTGACACTTCTCTTGTAGCTGGCGGGCGGCAAAGATCATATCGGTTGTTCCGCGGTGTCGGCGGAAGCCACATTGGCTTTCCGGGAGCAGGCCCTGCTCTAGGTGACCGTTAAGACGATACGGACGAAGATCTTCCTGGCGATGTTGAGCAACGAGATGCCTCTGTGATTATCACAGAGTTGCCGGTTCCCCTTCCGTTTGTAGAGATGGACGATGGTCGCGTCTTTGAAATCCTGAGGAACTTGTCCTTGGCAGTCCAGGCATCCTGCTTCTCGTTCAGCCGTTGCTGTGCGAGGCGGAGACTTGGGTAGAAGTCTGTCTTGTTTGCAGCAGTAGGGCGATTGACGTAGGCTTTGTGTAACTGGCTCTTCTTGACGATCAGAGCGTTTATGGCTGTGTCTTGGTGCTGATGACGGAAACATCAGCCGAGGACATCCAGGGCGGTGGATTGGACGTTGTCCCTCAGCTGGCACCAGCGGTTCTCCACGGATGTGTTTGCGTCGGCGACTGGAAGGTTGGCCAGTTCGTTGCTGAAATGGAGATGGTGAGCAAGCACATTCAACAAAAAAGTATTCAACTTGCCTGGTGGTCACTTACACTGGGGTCTCCTCTGTGGTTGCAGACGAAGCCTCATCTTGGAGATGACGAGGCGGTGGTCTGTCCATCCGTCGGCACCGAGGATCGCCTTTGTCACCAGCACGTCACGTTTATCTCGCCTCCGGACGAGGACATAGTCTAAAAGGTGCCATTGTCTCGACCGGGTGTGCACCCAGGTGGCCTTTTGCAGCATCGGAGGCGGAAGAAGGTGTTGGTCAGGATCAGGCGGTGTACGGCACATATTCATGGGAGAAGAAGACCGTTGTCATTGAAGCCAGCAAAACCAAGGGGAACCAGCACTCCCTGCCAGACAGCGTGGTCCGTCCCGACGCGGGCGTTAACGTCACCGAGGACAATTAACTTATCCGCCTTCGGCACAGTCACCAGGAGAGCGTGTAGATCCTCATAGAATTTGTTATTTGTCTCGTTGGAGCTCGTCAGTAGAGGTGCGTAGGCGCTGATGATGGTGACAAACTTGTCTCCCCGAAGCGGTAAGTGGAGGCTCATCAGCCGATCGTTGATGTCCTGTGGCAAACAGGGCAGACGTCCCACAATGTCCCTCCGGATGGCAAAGGCGACACCAGCGTCTCGCTGCTCTGCCTTTGGCCGGCCGCTCCAGAAGAAGGTGTAGCTGGCACCCACCTCCAGCTGTCCCTGCTCAGAGAATCGGGTCTCGCTGAGAGCAGCAATATCCACCCTGTAGTGGGCCAGTTCTCGAGCGACTAGCACTATCCTATGTTCCTGCCGGTTGCTCCTCGGATTGTCAAAAAGGGAACGAACATTCCAGGCTGCTAGTGTGAGCTGACTCACCCGAGCAGGGATGGGGACGGGGGTATTGTTGTTTCAGTTTTACGACCGCGTATTTTGCGATTCGCGACCGGCTGCAGAAGACGTTTATACCCAGCAATTGCGTAGGGCCCCTTTTCTAGCCCTTCATCCGCGAGGAGGCAAACAGTACTGCCCCTAAATAGGGCTTCTGAGTCATTCCAGGTGGCTACCGAATTCACTATGGGTCACGATTTGGGTTAGTGAGGGAACGACCGATTCGCCTGGGCCGCCTACATGCTTGCATGTCGCCCTCGCCGTATGACGTTTTCGACCGTGTGGGCGGAGGGAAATATGAGGGGAGGGAGAGAAGTAAGATTTAAATACTGGAGGAGAGAGGGGGAAATGAGCAGACGTACCGGGTTTGGAGACGCACACAACACCTGAGAGCCCCACCTGGTTTAGTTTGCCGGTCGTGGCGGTTGCCCGGGTAGTGACCGCTGGGAAGAACCCACCTTCGAGGAGCCACAAGTGAGAGTTGGGTACCAGCTAGAGGCTTCCATAGGAGCATTCACCACCTATACGAGGCAGATAGAGCAACTAAATACTGCCTTTGTCATGCTACCCCTAACTAGTATCCCTTACACCCCTCGCACACACACTTCCACACATAGTTCGACCGCCGATTTCAATGAGGTTCACCGTACGCTCCACAACAGGGTGGTGCAGGTACGGTGACTTGCGCGTGATTTAGTTTAAAACTGGTAGTAGACTTGCGGTGCATCTACCGCACTTTCCTCCTCTACCACCTATACCCGGCGTTAAGAAAGAGTCAAGAAAACCGGAGATGGGAGAGGACGCAGGTGGCTGGCGCGGCCGGGGTCTATAGTCCCTAGCCGCCTCTAAGCGTGCCACCACACCCCTCCCCCCCACCATTTTCGGCATTTGTTATGGGGGCGCAACCCGAATAACGCCTGCTGTGCCCTGATGTGGCTCCCGTGTTGGTCCAACGCATCTACCACGTGGCCCGTTTAGGTGGGCAAACACACACACAGTTCGGCCGTCGTAGTCCTACAATATCCCCAGTATGCTCCAAAGAAGGGTGATTCAGGAACGGTGACTTGCGCTTGGATTAGTTTTAAGTGATAGTAGCCTTGTGCTGCAGCTACTGCACTCTTTCATCCTTCCCCACCTGAGCCCGGTGTCATGACAGAGTCAAAAAGACTTGAGGCGGGAGAGGGCACAGGTGTCTGGCGTGGTCGGAGCCGTCCCTGTGCGTGCCACCACACCTGGCTTGGATCCCACGGAGTGGGAGTGTCATAAAGGCCACATTAAGAAGGAGCCATTGCAGACTGACTCTCAGTCCCCCAGTCAGCCACTCCAGTCTACTATTCGAGCCGGCTATCAAACTGATGCTAAGGTTGGGAGAGTTGACTGACAAAGCTTAAAACATCCCGTCTGCGTGTGTCACACATGACTAGGTCCTCTCCCCCCCCCACAACACATGATTTCACACAATTCCGACAGTTGACGAGGGATATATGCTGGTTCACCAGTCTTCGTGTGGTAGATTCACAAGTGACTGACCAGGCCAATGTGTGTGATGCGCATGTCTAGTGGCAGTGTTGGCAGGATTTGTTTGGGGAGGCTGCAGAGTCGGTTGCGTCGACGCAATTAGTGGTGGCCGCGATGGTGCATGGAAAGTTGGTAGTGCTGGAGATGAAAGCGTTGTCGGATGTGCTTGACTTGTCGATATTGCTGCGCATTCCACTATGGTGGATACGCATGTGGCCAAAAGGGCCCGTGCTCAGAGCCTTAACCTCACTTCCCTGTTGGCTATCTGCTTACTTTATCAGAAGGCAGCACTAGCCTCCTTCGGTAGCCTTGAAAAGCATTGCCTTTGTCGATTTTCATGCATTACTCGAAGGCAGTTAGTTGATCCCGTCGGGTGTTTTTTTACTTCTAGAACGGAAATACTGGCGCCTCGAAAAAGACTTCGGTGAAGACTAAAGAAAAGCAGCCGTCTGAAGACTTGCTACTCCTGGACTTTGATGGTATGTCTTGTTAGGTTTTTTTCCTTTGAAATGCCGATTCTTCGGAACCGAATTTGCTGCTCCTTGTTTTGGGAAATGAATTGTCTACTTTTGCTGGTGCTCCGTTGCCAATGCTGGGGTCATCCATCGCAAGAACTCGCTTAGCAAGGGTGAATTAATATTTGATTTTTGCACGATTTACTGTTATTTTCAAGCCCATGTGTTTTTACTGCTGCGGCTGACGCAGTCAAATTGAAACAACCAAGTTTTTAAATGTTCTCCATGTGGCTGCTCTGGGCTCAACTGCCCGCCCCTACAGTTGCTCTGGTTCCCGGGTCATTGCGACGCGCGGAGGGCAGCCAACCACGGAACGAATCACGCCTCGGTCGGATGCAGCCACGTGCGCCAGCCAATAGCAGGCGTTCACCTGCACGTCAAACCAAATAACGGCATTGGTCGGTTACAGCTATCACGGAGGCCTCTTCGGCCTAACTAAATGAGTGCCCAATTGTTCTGTACGAAACGAGCCCCCCGCCTATTGGTGTCTCCTCGTTTACCGGAGAGTGGGTCGTTATTGTGGTGGTTCGGATGTGCCGTTATCTTAACCGCCACGTTATCATAGGTGTTGTTAGATGTGAGGGTTCGACTGATCAGCAGTCTAAAACGCGCATATCGTTTCCTCTACTTTTGGCCAAATCTAGAGTTTCTTTGAGAGCTCATCTCTTCAAGAACTCAGCGAGCTGTCACCTACAGCGCCGTCCGTTTCTCAAAATCACTTTCAAGCGTTTGGAAGGTTGTCTTCGTTGGATTATCCTATCTCTCATCGACGTCCCGAGGGTTTCGCGACCCAGTTCGTGTCCTCGTCTGTGACCTACTCGCCTTCACATTTCACGTTCTGCGGGCCTGAGGTCGTATTGATGGCCCTAATTGGGCAAAAAAGTTGTCCTTTGTTCATGCCGGAATTTTGAACCCAAATTCAGTCGGCACACTTCCCCTACGTCCTTCTAATCCACATCCTCTGTTTTCGGTTTTCTGGAACCACAGGATCTTAAGGCTCTCTTTGATAGCTGCTTGGGACATCTATCTTGTTTTGTGACCTTCGACACCAGCATGTGAAATGCTAGAAGTATATCTGTTCTAGTCTGTATTTTGAAAACCCTTGTTCCCTACAGTGTTCCATAACGAGGACAATTTAAGACCGACTCACCCCGAGCCCTGAATTTCAGAGATCATAAGATAAAATGTTCGAATTTTGATTTTTGTTAGTAAAACGAATACTTGTGCCATCAGCATTCTTATGTGTATTGCTTTCACGGCTTAAACGTCTGCGTTCAGGATGGCTTCAGCTCTCCGATCTTACGATCACTGAGCAATGCTTTCGACAGTTATGCTCCACAGGGACTTCAGCAATGACACATGCTAAAATGAAAGAAGAGAAGACCTATTTATAACATTTTACCCTACTGAATCACGTTTGGATTCGTTAGGTCTGCTGTCCGTTCTTCATGCCTGTACTGACTAAAAATGTAAGTCGTTTTCATTTGACCCACTTCTGAAAAACTTGTGTCCTCGGTGGGATTCGAACCCACGCCAGGAAGAGGAAGGCTTTAGTACAGCCAACGCTCTAGCCAACTGAGCTACGAGGTCCCACCGGGAGCCGTGAGTTTAATCACACTTGGGTCAAGTTACCTGCCAAGTTACCTCCACCAATTCTGATACAGCAAGCTGACTGCCCAAGCAGGATTTCCTAAGCAATCAATCTAGAATCCACCAGATGACTACCAGGCACAATTCATTAGTAGAGAATTTTGGCAGATTTGAATTATTCAAATCTGCCAAAATCCTCTGTAAATCGTTTTAAATCAGGCCATCCTGTTTGTAATTAGTATGCCTGGCTCTTGTGTGTCGAATGATGTGATAACAAAAATGCTGATTTGCCCGCGTGATTAATCATCCCATCCAGGTGGGTGGTCGTTAGAATTGGAGCATCGGCCGCTTCCCTGTTGTCTGATCGTCTCTGTTTGAGTTCACTGCTGTTTTCTTTCAACCCACTGCAGCCTTCTATCTCAGGGCCTATAGGGATAGTTGCGCAATACCCGAGGGGATACTGATTTGCGGGTTGATTCGGCTGTCAGCTGGAAGGAGGCCACTTCTCTAGTCTAAATCGTTCAGCCTTCTAATAACCTAGGGCCCAGATAGTCGCGCATCAAAATTTACATGTACCCCTGGCCTGCCCATTAGCGTTGTGGTTAGTTTGTAGGATTAAGTTCTCATCCAGGCGTTGCTCTTGTAGGCTATTCTTCCAGTTCCGCCCATAGTTTCAGTTGCCATGGTTGTAATAGACATTTGTAGACAACTTCCAATATTTCAGGCGAGTCTTTAGTTGCAGCACACGGTGCCAACATAATTTTGGATCCTGAGAGCATGACTTGGCTCAGCAACCGGATCTTGGACTTGTTCCACATCTGCCGCCGTCAACCGTGTAATTTATGAGACCTGTGACTGGGAAGGAAATCCATTAGTGTCTTCTGACAATCATTTGGTCAATAATAGCTGTGATCCAATCGTTCCTGTGTCAAATCGCACACTCACCAGTTTCCTTTTTTCCCGTTTTAGCTCCTGCCCTGACGCCTGCCGGACAGACAGCCCCGGAGGCTGGAAGTCACCAGGGCTGCGGCCTCCTGGTGCCCACACCGGTACTAGGTGCTTCGTCGGCCACCTACTCCACGTCCAACGCCTCTGGCCTGCCGCCTGGGGAAACGAAACTGCAGGTACTACCTTCTTCGCCTCTCCTACACATTTATCATGTCCTGGCCCCCTTCGTCAAGTCCTCCGTGTTTGTGCTGCCTGTTTTATCTCCGATGTCACCCTCTTAGGCCAAAGTCTTTTTTACCACTTGGGCATGCACTGTCGTGCAACTCAATCCAGTTTAGTTGATAAACGCCCACCGATAGCTTTCGGAACTCACTCGTCCCGTTCTGCCTTGGGGCTCACTCTCGAGCCCCGCCAGCAGCCGCACAGTAGTAGTAATATTAGTGGTCGTAGTGGTAGTAGTAGTAGTAATAATATTAGTGGTAGTAGTAGCAGTGATATTGGTAGTAGTAGTAATATTAGTAGTAGTAGTAGTAGTAATATTAGTGGTAGTAGTAGTAATATTATTGGTAGGATTGGTAGTATCGTTAGTAATATTAGTGGTAGTAGTAATAGTATTGGTAGTAGTATTAATATTAGTGGTAGTAGTAGTAATATTAGTGATAGTATTGCCAGTAGTAGTATTGGTATTAGTAGTAATATTAGTGGTAGGATTGGTAGTAGTAGTAGTAATATTAGTGGTAGTCGTATTAGTAGAAGTAAGAGTAAAGGTAGTAGTATTAGTAGTACTAATAGTAATATTAGTGGTAGTAGTATTAGTAATATTAGTGATAGTATTGGTAGTAGTAGTAGTAGTAACATTTGTGGTAGTAGTAGTAATATTAGTGGTAGGATTGGTAGTAGCAGTAGTAGTATGTAGTTGGTAGTGCGTAGTAGGTAGAAGCATGAGGTAGTAGTTTGGTAGTAGCTCACAGTAATATTAGTGGTAGTAGTAGTAGTATTTGTAGTAGTATTACTAATATTAGTGGTAGAAGTAGGGGTACTTGTAGTTGTAATATGTGGCAGTAGTAGTAGTAAAAATACAAGGGAGACTGGAAATTGCCGTTTCTGGCTTATTAGCCATCATCAGCCAGCCATACCCAACTCCAGGTGGTGCGGTACCCGAGCCTCGAACCCGTGACCAGTTGATCAGAAACCCATTGCTCTATCCTAATGCATCAGGGCCCCGCCTTTGTCTTGTCGGTTTAGATCGTGTTTGCTTAAGCCAATGCTAGAGGGATCGATGCTGGTTCGTTTATCAAACATGCTGAAGGGCCACCACCACTACTACTTTTGATGCTATTTACCATTCTCAACGTTGTCTTTCTGTTGTTTTGCTAAAAAAAGTTAAAAAGAACAAACGTATACCTTTGAATGCTTACATTCCAGCCGCTTGTAAAAATTACGCTCTATAATAAATGAATACCTAAGTAGTATGGATTTTCCCCTTTTATTTTCGATGCCCTTTTACGTTGGAATCTATCTGACCGAAAATGCGCACGAAAGTATTCGTACTGCTCATTTTGAAAAAGCGACCCTCTCCTTCATTCCTTTCTCTAAAACTACATCGTTCTTCACGAACTCAGCTTCATCGGCATATGAATCACAATCGCATCCGGCAGGGCTTCAAAATCCCATTGCCTTACATTATTTTGCTTAAAATCGAAATTCAAGGTTCCCGGCGGTATAGTGACCTGCCTACAGCTGCTCATCAGCCCACACACAGCGTCTTCCGGTACGCAAGGACGCAGTGTTGCAATTCTGCAGCTGCTTCCTTAATCACCTACATCTGTTGTTTCTACGCTAACTGATAAAACAAAACATTTGGAACGTTCACTTCCTTGCCATATAGCTGCCTTCGACGTCGGATGACATCACCAACCGTCAGAGTGCTGATTGGTTCGCTGTAACGCCGGCCTTCTCCGAGCCGCTCTCCGTGGAGGCACGCTTCCTGCGCACCATCTCTGTCTTCGGTCAACGGGGTCAGGTGAACATGGAGTTGCGTCTGACCAATAGCAGCCTCACCCAGTCTACCCTCTTTAAAGTCTGTGCCCGACTGCCGACAGATACCACCAAGGCGCACTGTTCGGAGTCCTTTCCGGAGATTCGTGAGTTTTCCCTCTCGAAATACTGTCATGGATTGCTGCTCTTGTCGAGCGTGCAAACTTCCCATGGCTTTTCCGTTGACCGTTTCGGGGATTTAAATATATAAACTCATAGGAGGTATTCTAGGATGGTCACTGTTGACCTATTAGGCGTTGTCAGCCTGCTTTACCCAACCCCAGCGTTGGATAACCTGAGATTTGAAGCCGCATTCTCTAGTAGATGTGCTATCTGATGAAATATTGACCGAAACGCTGAAATCCGTTTTCGATTCGATTCACTAGGGTTTTAATATTAATTCTCGTGCAACATAATCCTAAGACATTTCTGTCATGTTAGGATGACGGCTGCTGAACGAGTTTCCCTCCGGCTGACTGCAAAATTTACAGTGTAAAAATGACTACTTAATTAGCTAACATTTTCCGCCTTGCTTTTCGATGCCCTTGTTGATTCATATATGTTTTATAGAAAAAATGCACAAAAATATAATTCCTTCCGCTAATTATGTAGCGAATTTTGTCTTCAGCCAATTTTATACTTGAGGAAATAGTATCTTTCCGTTTTTAAACTTTTTCTAATTTTAAGGTTTTTAAAACAGTGAATTATTAATTAGAAAAGCAGCGTATCTTTCCACTTATTAATGCTGTTTATCGAACGTAAAATTTAGTTCATATCGCGTCTTCCTTATAGCTTAGAAATTTGCGTGATTTTACTAGGCGTAATCTGTATATTATATGGTTTGGAAACCCCGAATGCAGGCGTAACGGCCGATCGGACTCAAAACTATTGGGAATCAAAAATTGTCAAAACCAAAATTAAACTTTTTTCTAGCGTAAAACTTAAAGAAGACGTACAAACAATCATATTTTGTGCATGTTTTCTGTAAAATAGTTTTTGATGTATGAGGGCATCGAAAAAAATGGGGGAAAATGCATGCGATTTTTGCAGGCCTTTGAAAAGAAGCTTGTGCAGGGAAATAACATGCTGTATAATAAGTAGTATTTGAAGCCTACTTTAATAATCTTTTTTCAGATGGAAAGCATTTCAGAATGGTAGATGGGCGCTCAATGATCGGTTACCTGACTCACTCGTCCTGTTGTGCCATGGGGTCCCCGCCAGCAGCCTTGGCGGCTAGTTATATAGGCAGAATAACATTACCGACATAGACAGGGGAGACTGGATCGGTGAGCACGCATCCCGACCTAAACCGGTCAGAGAACGAGCTCGTGGCGCGGTGGGTAGAGCATTGAACTTCTGACCAACAGGTCGTGAGTTCGACCCTCGGATGCCGCGACACCTGGAGTCGGGTATGGCTGGCTGCTGACGGCTAATAAGCCAGAAATGACCATTCCAGTCTCCCTTGTCTTTCCCTACATTTCAGGAGATAATCACACTGCGGGCTCGCTGTCTTCTGGGGTTGCAGTTAGATGTATTTGATCTCAGAGATCGCGTAGTGTCCAGCAATATGCGCTGAAAGCACTCTCGATAAAGGCAACAAAGACTGGAATTACTATTATTGACTTATTAAAATTATATCTGCGGGTGTTGTGCTGCTGCCTGAGTTTGTCTGTTGCCCTTTACGGATGGAAATCCTTTGTTTGATATGCTCGTGCGCACAATGACGTTGATGCTTCCTGGACGATGTGGATACCAAAACGATTTATCCGCTAGGAGATCACTCCAGAAGTGCCGTGCATATAAGATGAAAATCTGCCATGGGCATCCGACACGGACCTAATCCCAATTGAGAAATTCAGACTTCGGTCTCCCTCCCTCTCTCCCCTTACTCTCCATCTTGTTGACCTATACTCCCCAATTCCAAGCGAACGCCCTTCACTTCAGTGCGCAACTCGTCCCTCATATCTATTTTGTTCTTTGACGGCTTGTCGATAGCGACTTGAACATTCGTGAACTCTCATCGATTTCGCGTATGAGATCCTAATTTTTAATTCATTCCGTCATCGGGGTCATGGATTTAATGTTCTCACTTCCTAAAAGCAACCAAGTTTCCATCATCCGGGTTGCATTTAGTGCCTTGGCTCATAGTAGTTAAGGCGTGTCGCTCATGCTGACATGTCGCTGTCTTTATGCAGACTGTGTTGTGAGTGTGGTGGTGGCAGTTGTGTGTCCACCGACATTGCTTTCACCACCACCGGTCGTGTTTGTTGCTCATCTCATCTTTGTTCCTCGTTTTCCCTCGTTGTTGCGGTTCTTGCAAGCATAACTGACGAAAAATTCTTCCCTCATCGACCTGCGTTTATGCCCGACAGATTAGGCTGATATCGATACAGCAGAAATTCCGGCGCCGCTGCCGTACATTGGGAACGTATCCGTTTATTGCAACCACTTGGAGTAGACATTGCCCACAGACCAGAGCTTAAAATACAAAGTCTGGTCAAGGCCCCCTGTCACAAGGCGAACCGATGAACCGTGTCTAATTTGGTTTCTGTGGTGCAAGATATGTTGACAATTGTAGACCCACATGAGTGAACGTGTGCGGACAGTCGCTGGTGTCGCCAACCCTGCGCAATCTGTGAGTTGGCTTTCGTTTTACAGGACCTAAGAATCCTGTATCGGAGAAGCGATCAGACCAGAGGAAAACGTGACGTGACACAGGAATAATTCCCGTTAGCCGTTATTTACACCTATCTGTAATTTACTGAGTCGAGATGCCCCCTCAACGAGCCGCGTGGTAGATGCGCTGATCCAACACAGGGGCTAGCTCAGGGCTTGGTAGGCGTTATTCAAGTTGCGCTCCAATAACAGATACTGAACATGGGGGTGTGGTGGCACGCGTGGGTGCAGGCTCACGCCGCGCCAACCACCTGTGCCCGATCCTGCCTCCGTTCTTTATGACTGTCTTGAGATCGGGCACAAGTGAGTGAGGGAGGAGATAGTGCGGTAGATACAGCGCAAGTCATCGCGCCTGCTCTCAGCTTGCTGTGAAGCACGCGGTGGACATGGTCGAACTCGACGGTTGAACTGTCCAAGAGTGTAACCCAATCGAGGGAACAGTGGGTGGGGAATCAAGCCAGGCGCACAACGATGGACAAACCTGGACTAACTGAAAATGTAGGCGGGCTTGAACTCATATCGATAGTGAAAGTAGACGGTGAGGAGGAGCAGGAGGCGGACTCCATGAGAGTGTGGACTCGCATGGCCCACTGGACTAAGACTCGGGTCACGCGTGAATTTTGAGGACCGGGGGTCGTCTAAACGAAGCTACCGGTACTGGCGAGCAAGACCGCATTAGCAAATAGCGAGGATTATGACCACAGGTTGACACCTAGACGCAAGCTCTGACAACATCCACTCCCGCAGCGTGCGTCCCACACGGACGGCATGTGTGCGCCATCAGTTAAACGCTCAGGCGGAACACCAAGGTCACTTCCAATGAAATCTTTAAGTCAGGTTGCAAAACATTTGCATGCATCACAACCTGAAGAGTCGAATTGTTAAGAATCCTCGCAGTCGCCGGCGTCTATTACGCTGGTGCTTTCTTCCCCATCGCTCTCAATTCTTCTTTTATTTCGCTTGCCTTTTTGGAAGTAATTTACCTAACATTCAATTTCAATGCGCACTTTTAATGAGGACATACACTCTTGGAATCCAGTGCTCTTGAGAGATGGGGTGTATTCTGAATTAAAGAAAATACCGGGGACGTACTTATGTGCAGTCCTCGATACCTTTTTTACGTCTTAAGTTTTAACTACTGTTACAATCTGAGTGGTCTGTTTTAGGTTGGTTTTTTCAGCCGTGTGTTGGTTCGCGCCCTCTTTTTTAACGCCATTAAGCCGTCACTATCTCCTGTAGGATGTCTCCCATGTCTATTTGTTTTTCATGACAGCATCTCTACCCTACGGCACCAACAGTGTGGTCTTCTTTGGTGTCAATTTTTGCGAATCCACCCAACCCGTGCGCTTTGTTCTCATGTATCAACTGAGCACAGTGGATGATGAACTGGCCAAGCCAATCACACTCGATGTCTCGATTAAACCACCCGTTGGCGAACTTTTTCAACCCCTGGACATGAAATTGGGCGATTTTGTTTCCAAGCAAGGTCAGTTTCGAATTGTTGCACTACATTGGAGTTAATAAGCTCTGGTTTGTAGAAGCCGTCGAATGATTGGAAACCTCGCAACAAAGCATTATTTTAAACAGGTCCCTCCCTTAATCTAAAATTATAACTGAACATTCTAGGTTCAGTCTTTTATGTTGTTGTTGAACAGGATTTTTTGTGATGTACCTTCTTTTCGGGAAGCCATTTGGTTTTTAAAAAATGGGCAGTGTCGCAGCTGTTGTAGTGTTGGAAATGTCTTGCAATGTGCGCCATTTATTCAAAAATTTCGTATGAAAATCGTGCCTTAACATCTGACGGGCGTTTTATCCACATGCCTCCAAGTGCCACCGTGTCCAGGTTGGGGAGTGCAGCAAAGATTGAGTTAGATGCAGTAGATGCAGTATAGGGAGCTCAAGGGCGAAAAGCCTACTTCCCTCAAAAAAATAAAGTGACTTAAGTCTACTTTCCCTGTAATCTAACGCAAGTGACCGTCCCTGCTCCACACTTCTGTGGAACATACGGTGAACATTATTGGACTACGACGGTAGAACTAACGTGACAGGAGACCTGGTCCAAAGATTCAAGCTCCGAAGTAAAATTGTTGGCCACGTTCAGTTTGTGGAATACTTGAAGATTGATGTTGCAGGTTTCGGCGGAGATCGCTTTTGGAACAAAATCCGTCGGCAAATAGAATATATTAATACCGAAAATTGCTCGCAATGAGGTCTTACAGGGTTCACTCTTCTGAGCACAATGTCGGTATTCCTTCCGAGAAAAATACGTGGAACCGACTGCTCAATCAAAAACGTCTAATATACTCTATATATATATATATATATATATATATATATATATATATCGCGTTCATTATCTCCTGAGAGACGAGAAGGGGGCGAGTTCATGGACCAGTGTGTTTGTACTGACGTTTCGAAAGCCTTCTCGCTTCCATCATCAGAGTAAAGTGCTTGCTGCTCCTGGTGGTCTTGAGTTAGTCAGTCTTGCCGCGTGCCTCGTATTATATCCATGGTGGACGCGTGAACTTTGACCTGCCCGATTGCCGCTGACTTTCTTAGACCTCCCTGAGGTTGAACGCCGGCGGGCTCGTTTGACTGCTGTCCCCTTTGGAGCCGTCGTAGGTTTAGGCAAGGCAGCGTGCCTGTTGGCCTCCCCCACATCAATCAGTGGACTGAGCAGTCGTTGCTGCTCTCCTGAGTTGTTATCCGTTTTGCGGGCGCATTCGTGAGGTAGTGTTTGACTTTGGTCATGTGACCTTCGGCCGCCACCCCGCTTTTCCGTGAACCTGGGCTCTCGGTTCCGTGTGCTCGTTTGTTTTAATGGCCCTGGCCGAACTGATCCGAGCCGTGTACGAAGCGCCTGGTAGGCGGGATGTAAGTCTATAGATCGGTTGAGTGTGCCAGTCGAGGACCAGCTCTCGAGCACCAATCTGGCCATCTTCTCATTGGCTCGGCCAATCACCCTTGTTTTGTCAAAGGCGAAATCATGGTTCAGCTGTTGTGCGTGACCATAAACCAAAGACAACTTGTCTTTGCGGTTGATTGCAAGTTGGTGTTCATGCAACCTTGTGCCCAGGCATTTGCCCGTTTCACCAACATACCTTGCATCACAATTTTGGCATGGTATGCTGTAGACCACTGCTGATTGTTCTGTCACTGGTAGCGGGTCTTTGGGCTTCATGACTTGCTGTCTGATAGTGCATTCTGGTTTATGAGTCACGCCAATCCCAAAAGGTTTTAGGATTCTTGCAGTCGGCTCTGAAACGTTCCTCACAGGGGAGCCAAAACTTTGGCTTCTCTTCATTCGACCGCTCAAACTGAGGCTTCCTGAGGCATTTGCGGATGAAGGACTTTGGATAACCATTGGCTGTAAAAAGGGCATGTAAGTACTCCATCTCCTCCTTCTTCCCACTGTCGTCGCTGCAGTGTGTTTGGACACGTCGGAAGAGGGTTCTGACACAACTGCGTTTGTGGTCAACAGGGTGGTTGCGTTTGTTGCGTTCGTTTGTGGCCAACGAAGCAACCACCCTGTTGGCCACAAACGCAGTTGCGTCAGAACTCTTCCGATCAATCAAACGCACTGCAGCGGCTGATGAAGCGAGATACATGCATCGCCAATGATATCAAAAGTCCTTCATCCGCAAATTCCTCAAGAAGCCTCATTTTGAGTGGTCAGGCGAAGAAAAGCTAAAGTTTTGGCTCGCAATACCCTATATAAGAAAGGTTTCAGAGGCGACAGCAAGAATCCTAAAACCTTTTGGGATTGGCGTGGCTCATAAACCTAAATGCACTATCAGACAGCAAGTCATGAAGCCCAAAGACCCGCTACCAGTGACAGAACAATCAGCAGTGGTCTACAGCATACCATGCCAAAATTGTGATGCAAGGTATGTTGGTGAAACGGGCAAACGCCTGGGCACAAGGTTGCATGAACACCAACTTGCAATCAACCGCAAAGACAAGTTGTCTTTGGTTTATGGTCACGCACAACAGCTGAACCATGATTTCGCCTTTGACAAAACAAGGGTGATTGGCCGAGCCAATGAGAAGATGGCCAGATTGGTGCTCGAGAGCTGGTCCTCGACTGGTACACTCAACCGAGCTATAGACTTACATCCCGCCTACCAGGCGCTTCGTACACGGCTCGGATCAGTTCGGCCAGGGCCATTAAGGCAAACGAGCACACGGAACCGAGAGCCCAGGCTCACGGAAAAGCGGGGTGGCGGCCGAAGGTCACATGACCAAAGTCAAACACTGCCTCACGAATGCGCCCGTAAAACGGATAACAACTCACGAGAGCAGCAACGACTGCTCAGTCCACTGATTGATGTGGGGAGGCCAACAGGCACGCTGCCTTGCCTAAACCTACGACGGCTCCAAACGGGACAGCAGTCACGCGAGCCCGCCGGCGTTCAACCTCGGGGAGGTCTAAGGAAGTCGGCAGCGAACGGGCAGGTCAAAGTTCACGCGTCCACCATGGATATAATACGAGGCACGCGGCAAGACTGACTAACTCAAGACCACCAGAAGCAGCAAGCACTTTACTCAGAGGATGGAAGCGAGAAGGCTTTCGAAACGTCAGTACAAATACAATTTGGTCCATGAACTCGCCCCCCTTCTTCTTCAGGAGATGATGAACGCGATAAGATAACGGAACCTCGAATCTTTACGCATATATATATATAAAACTTAATATAAAACTTAAATAATATTTGTAGATCCGTAAATTTAATCATGGTGCACTCTTCCCGAAACAAAAGAGCTACCTATGGGTGGCAACGATCAAAAACTTGGCCGAGGTTGGCAGAGAGAAGGAACAACCGATAATGCCCTTCACCTCTGAATTCAATTTAGTTGCATAGTAAGGACGGAAATACCCAGAAAAAATAATGCAGGCTTGATCTTCATGCAACTAGACTTGGTTATGGAGTCCTAGTTGTTTTCTTTGCACCTCCCTTACTGTGATACATCCGCTCACAGGTGTTGTGCTTACCTTTAGCAGTGTTCTGGTGTGTTTCTAACGACAGTTCCGCCGTGTGCCCCTCGCCAACAGGCTGGGCATCGGGACGGTAACTTGCGTACGAATTATTTCCGTAGGCTTACGCTATATCAATCGTACTTTTCTTTCCCACACTCCTGGGTCCAATGCATGAACACAGTTAAAACTCCTGGAAGCCGGGTTGAGTGCAGGGAGCTGGCGCGGCATGAGCCTTCACCTAGGCATGCCATCACCCGCCCTCCTCCCCATGTGTGGAAATTCTGATGGATGCGCGTCCCCAATAACCTCTGCCGCCCCCCTCCTCTCCTCCTGGTCCAGAGCACATATCGCGTAGCCCATTGTCTGTCTCTTACGCTTGTTTTAAAAGAAATGGACCGGTTTGACTTCCCAGTCCGCTAATTCGTTTTGTAGCTCAAGGCAGATCACTTTCGTTAGACATGGAATCGTCACTGTGGGCAGTTGGGGTCTTGGCGGGACATCGGACAGGGCCATGAGCGCATTAGAAGTTGACGGTGACGCGATAGGCAGTGGGTGGCGCATCTCATTAATTAATTAATTGATAATCACATCCACCGTCTATTGGTTACAGTTTCGGAAAATTGGTCGATTAAAGGCGGCTAGCGTTTTGCTAAACAGTTGCAACGCAATTGCCACGACATACCTTTGTTTAAATTGCGCGCTGCTTCGTAAACCAAATAGCGTACGTAAACAACCGTGGACTTTATTTTTTATCCCTGCATTTTCCTACAAGCTACCGATTTTTCCTCAACTTTTAAGCCCTCTATTACCACTGGTTGGGCTTTTTCAGTATGGCAACCTTCCCGATCCTTGGCGAGCTGTGTTAGCAAGGTGATTGACTGTTGCTGCAGCAAATACGGCCGCTTGTGTGCCTTCTTCTGTGGACAGCATTTGACCCTGCGGTGGTCGACGAATTCAGTGCCCTCGTTGGTTGGATGGAATCGCTAGGATTTCGCCATTGTTTCTCGGTTTTGGGTCTGAGGTGTCTGTCGCACCTTTTGAAGGAGGAAGGGGAGGACACCAGTAGAAGTCTTGTGTTCTGTACAGAACTTCAGTGGTGGTCAAAGGTCCCGACGCGCGTATCTATCCCCTAGGGTGATGTGGGAGTAAGTGAGTCAACAGTACATGGGAGCCAGTCATTGTCCGATTGATTATTTGATTTAGCAATAGCAGAGTTCGTGAGGGTACCTGCGGTTAGCTGTTCCAGAGGCTGCATGCGTGCATTGGCCGGCAGCTTGTGAACGGTGATCGCATGACCTCCAGCGCGTCGTTAACGCCAGAGACGGAAGGCATCTGCGCGTTTGAGTCGCGACATACCTTCAAGCCTGGATCCCGGAGGCTCAAAGTAGTGGGTCAGATTGGCGAATGTGGACGCTCACTTTTGAATTCTGCTTCCACAGGGCACCGTTTTGTGGTTTGTACCCCTTGTTTTGCTCCCCGCCCCTTACAGCCACCCTCAAGGGCATGCATACCACGACGATGCCGCTGGCCAGAGGCTCTGCCACCGCCGCCTCCAAATTCGCTGGGGCAGCGAACGCAGCCCGATTGGTGCAGGTTGTCCTTAAGGCTGCCAATCTAGCCTACCTGGGTGCTACACTGAAGAGTCCAGAGTCAGAAGAGGGCGATGGGCGAGATGCCGATCTCCAGCTCTTCACCGCCACCGGTACTATCCTCCTGCGTTTCGCCGGGCGCACTGCCTCTGGCCAGCAGGACTGCCTCGTCGAGTTGCGTCTGCCTGTGGACGAGGAGGAGGCATCCGATCCGCCGACAGTCATGCCTGCTAGAACTGGCTCATCTTTGCCCTGTCCTGGCCTTCGGGTGCACACAGAAGCCATGTCGCTGGGTCTACAATTGGCCAAAGAACTGGTCGACCATGCTCTGACCGGTGTCTAAGCCCACTGGCGGCGCTAGTCCACTGACCCACATTCCATCGTGAAACCTGTGATTCCTTGTCTTTGCAGCTGTGTCTATACTTCTGCCTGTCCTTATGTCATGTCTTTCTCCCTTTTTTCTGTTCCGGTTATCCTTGACTTCGGGGCTCGTCGCCTCCCCACCCCCGGGATTTCCACTATTTTGACCTTCCATGAGTCCGCACGATGCTAACTGTTTGTCTTTCTCTTCCTGTCGGTCCACTTTTTGTATCCGTTTTCTCAATTGGTTAGTGCACAGGCATCGTTCTGCAGACGTCTTCTCTTCACTGCGCGCATCAACATCCTCTGACGCGCGTCCCGATAACATACTCGCGTAAATTAAAAGGTTCTATAGGCGCACGTCAGGCTGGAAAAAATTTGTTGCAGACTACAGTCACATTATCGGAAAACCGCATTTGCGAAAAGTGTGGCTACCCTGTAGTCAAAAAGACAGGAGGCGGGAAGGAGCAACGGTGGCTAGCGCGGTCGAAGCTACCCCTAGGCGTGCCACCTTATCTGACTTAGACCCAACGGAGTGGGAGTGTCCACATTAAGAAGGAACCATTGTAGTCTGCCTCTTAGTCCGCCAATCCACGCAAAAACTGGGCTGGCCGCGCAGTGCGTTATCCCGTCAGTCGGCAACCTTCCGAGCCACGGCTTTTAGCGCACCGTGATAGCTTCAAGCGTGTCAGATTGTTTACAGCGAGGAAATGCCGCGAGCCATCGACTTCACCTTCTATTCCCAGCCCAAACCGGTTAGTTGTGTGGTGCGGGGAATGAGCACAGTGGCTGATATAGCTACGACCTCGTCTATGCGTACAACGTACACGACCTAGCTCCCCAAACGGAAACACCAGGATTTCACACAACCCTAAAACTCGAATATCAAACAATCCAACCATGAGAAGCAACATAACAGAAATTCGTAGAGGGCCGAAGTATTTTGACACCGAGGAAAAGAAAAAAAAAACAGTTTACTTGCGTCAAAAACCTCACTCAGTTTTATAGGATCATACTATCAAAGGAAACCATCATGTTCGACCGCTAAGGATCCTTAGAAAGATATATGTACAGAAAAGTAGATATAATCTTGGGTCTACACAAACGAAGGAGTAGCAATGAATAAGGAGAGGGCGGATCTGTTATCGACAAAGTTCCCGTTACTCGCCGGAGATAATTTGACGCTCTAATGCGGCCCGTCGCTGTGCGCTGGTCGCTGGGGCACAGATCAGCTGGAGGAGGTGCGCCAGCGGAGCGGACGGCATCGCACCGAAGGCTAGAATGCCGGAAAGGGAGGGCTGGAGGCTCTGGCCGTCGGATGCGAACCTCTCCTCCCCAGTGGGCGTGTTGGCATTGTAGGTCGGAAGACGGCAGCTTCGAGAGTCTAGTGTACAGGAGTCGAAACGTAGAGCACACCGGGCACCGTAGCAGGATACAGCCAGGGCGGGCGGTAGATAATAGTAGTCTTGGCGGAAAAAAGGAGAGGTGTCAAAACCATTGTCTCCAGTGGGACGTCATGTACTCCGGCAAGTTGTCGACATAAGTGAGCAGGAGGGTTTGGAAGTGAATCACTTAAACACAGCCAAGACAGCAAAAGCACTCGAAGTCGGCATGCATTCGGAGATTTCGGTGCGGGTTGTTATGAAGGCAGTAATAAGCGGTGTAAGCACAGTCTGGCTTCATACATCTATAAGTAAGCAGCCCCGCCCAGTTAGCCGACTTTAAAGCCACCACTTTCGATTGTGGGCGCAGGACTGGCCTAAATCTCTTGTGATCGTGCTCACGCGGAAACTATCCGTCTCCACGCGTAATAATCTTCGCCAACTGATCCGGAAAACTCGACTGAAGTTCTTCTCCCACGAGCAAAACTGAACACCGGATGCCTGTGAACGAACTCTACGTCTGGACGGACTGTGTCAAGTTCTGAGCTGACCTAGTCACTCATGCGACTCGGCTTGAGACAATTCTAACCCAGACACATGGGTCTCTTCGCATCTGCGGCTGAGCCCCTGGTTATAACTTACACGATCTGATACGGATTTAGTTTGAAAGCATACTGAGCCGCAGTAAAGGAAGTTAATTAATGGTCAAATATATACACCAATGAGAAACAATGGTGCAGGAGATGTCCCTCTATTATAATACACATCATTCAGGCCTTTTTATGGTATATGTTCCTATATTTTCTTTAAGCAGAGACAAAACTAGCCTCATGACAAATTCAACCAAAAAGGTACCAGACCGTCTCGAGTCGTAAGAAGGCATCTAGTGCATAGCGACTTCTTTAAAGTGAAATTTCTTTATCCTATGACATGGTTTATAAGCAGTGATCGTGAAGAAGGTAACTTTAGACATATGAGGTGGTGGAAGAACTTAAGAACTGATTTCGCGGCATCCATCAGCTAAAAACGAGGACAAATAGAAGGTGGGGGGCCAATTTAAAGGCGTGCACTTGTACTTCCTACGCCTGCGATCATGCCTGATCTAGCCGGCTTCGGATTGTGCCCCTCCATGCGTGATGATCCGCGGCAGCAGACCTGGACAGTTCAATCCATTCTCTTCGCCAAGGCCGGTCCGCACATTCACGCCCAGCACGGAATTCGGCTTGGTTGGGCCTCGACATAGAGTTGCGCACAGCCTGGAATCGCCTGAGGAGAACAATGGCGAAGATTTTAGCAGCAACGTCGATAAGACTTATGCCACGGTAGTTTTCGCATCTTGTTTTGTCTCCCTTCTTGTGGACAGACACAAGGATGCCTGAGCACTAGCCATCAGGAACGATTTCGTCTCCACGCTTGTGCAATCACTTCATGCAGCCAGGGTGCCAGTGTGTCGACACAGGACTTGTAGATTTTAGAGGGTATAACGTCTTTTCCAGGTGCCTTGTTGTTGCGCAACCTTCTTATTGCATCAGTGACTTCTCCTTCAGAAGGGGGTCGCATGACACTGGATAGGCAGGAGAGGGAGGAGACTCCGTTGCACGTGGTAAGGGGGTGCTGGGCTGGATATCGAAGTTGAGAAGGTTCTCGAAATGCTCACGCCAGCGCTCGAACTTGACCGGGTTTTCAGCAATAAAGCAGCCCTTCACGTTACGAACAAAGTCGCTCAGTGTACAGGCGTGCACGAGCCAGTTCGACACGACAAAGGGTACTTCTGCGATTGGTTTCACTATGCAGTGAGTGTAAGACATTTAGAAATCCCTCGGTCGTCTTTGGATGCGCATACGCGACTCACTCGTCCCGTAAATGATGGGTGAAGCGTCCATCCACCAATTCTGAAGGTTATTATATCTTGACTCCACCCAGGCCATTTTGTCAGCCGGCGAATTCGATACCGTCAAAATTGTGTAGGATCCTTAAAGAACCTAATGAATGGTGTAACTAAACACAATGACCGATATAATGCAATCTTGCTAACAAGGTCTGTGGTAAGGAACGGAAAATGCCCCACCCCCGAAACAGACCTAAGAATGGCGACTATTTTCAAATAGCTAGTTACCAGCTTGTGTGAGTGGGGACTTGATCTAATGCTAACTGGTATCGCTCGCACGTCGAACCAAGCCGAAGAGAATGGCAAGCCGGAGGAGAGGTAATTTCTTCGATTTCTGGAAGACGGTTAATTTTCCTCGTGAAATGCAAAGATTTGAAGTGGAAAGTGCAGACCAGAACGACGATAAACCAATCACCAAACAATGAAACCTACAATTGATTAGGTGGTAAGCATGTCGATGGCAGAGTAAACCTGCGTTCGGCCGTTTTTCGGTGGGTACGTCGGAGGAGGTACAATATGACAGACTGGCTGAAAAGATATCCACAGCCTAGGCATGAAAACGAACCCGGATGGGATTTTTCAACAGCGAAGTCAGCCATCTGCAGGTGCTGCTTTAAAAGCAATGGCAGCTCCAGTTCCTGGACCCCCCTGGTGACGCGCTGGAAAGTGTCCAGGGCTCGATGACATTCGGCTAGACGATGTGTCCAGAAGGCGTTCCAACGCAGCTTCCAGGAGTAGTAGGCAATGCCTTTGGCGCACATGTCATCGCCCAGACTTCCAACCGCTCGGTCAACATTGAAGCACACCTGGTGACGCCAGGCCACGAGTAGTTGGCGTTGGCAGAGTAGCATCAGACCCAAAATGCCCATGTAGGCCAGGAGGCGGATAGGAGGTGACCACAGGGTTCGCAATCCCAAAAGACGATTTAGAACGTAGGCGACCTGAAGGTAGGGAGACGAAGAACGGGTGAGCAGGTTACTTCAACGGCATGACAAAGAAGAATAAAAGGGAAAGGATAAATAAACGGGTTATTTATGGTGGTGGTGGTGGTGGTGGTCTGAAGTCTCCAAATTAACAAGTATTCTGTTGCCTCACTTGATAGGCCAAGTAGACGGCGGAAACGAGCGACAAAGAGGCGATCCGCGACATGGTGCGAGGGGCGGGGAATGACCATGCCGAAGTAACAGTAGTGTTGGTTAACTTGGACAGATGGGCTGAACCCAACAGGGTAACGATTTCGCGAGCGAGCAGGAACTCAAGTACATCCTCTGGAATGAACATTAGGCTGATTCTCTCCTTGCCCAGCTCCGAAAAGGCTGCATGTGGAAAGAGGGGTCTAAATAAGGTAAGAAGGAAACTCGTGAATAAAGAGATGGAAAGAGGAAGGAATTATTACGGGTAACGGATGCAGGGTAGAGAAAGCCACAGTCAAAACTCCACGATTGTTGACATTCTATGGTGAGGCTTTGTACGTTAACTATCCAACTGTTTACAACGGTCCGTCGTCAGACGCAACAACTGGGAGGGTTGTCCATGCGCTGGAGTGCTGCCACGATCGATGAGACGGCCTGAAGTGGCTAGGGGGCCAAAAACGGATAGTTACAAGTCGGAGATAACCAGCTACAACCGACGTCTCCATGAAACGAATTCAGAGATTCACGATCAGTAGTTCATGCCCGGAGAAACAGCGGACAACGTCCTGACTTCGTTGAGAAGCTAAGGCCTGCGCTGGTAGATCACCGTAATGCATATCGAAATTGTAATTTCAAGCCTCAAGAAACTCCCACGAGTGTGTGAGGAAGTTTTGCCAACAACTTCAACGCCAAATTACTCGATGTGGAGGCCGCTCTACAACAAAGACCATCTATGAAGACGGTTTTACCTGGAAAATGAGTTTTACCCGTTGACCCAGTTGACTGCAATCAGATGTGTCCACAGGTGGGTCGCCATTTAGATTAGCTGTCACTGAATCTATCAGCACAGTTTCAACCAATTTCGATAGTATTAATCGCCACGGCTATCTTGATGTGCATTTCAACTGCCTACGAGCACAACTATTCGATAACTCCAACTTCAGAGTGCTGAGGGGCACGCTATCCGCCACTTCATCCTCCGACGGTAACCCTTCTAATTCACAGCCTATAAACGTCGATTTTAATTTGCTTCCCTAGCTGTAGCCAACTCCACGTCCTCGGGTGATAAAATGTTTCATGGATATTGGCCTCTTTCCTCGTTTAACTCTCTAGTGCACGAGCAACCATCCTGGATGTTGCGTCCGAAGACGGAATCTTATGCAGGATAGCCTTGCTGTTCACATCGAAGTATTATAGAGAAATACAGCCACCGCTGCGTTGTTGTTAGGCTCCTGAGCAAAAGCGCTAGAGGAGACAACCGCGAAAAGACTTGGGCGCGGCTGTATTGCAAATCCTCAAGAAACCTCATCAGAGATGTCCAATCAGTATCTACTGCTACAAATCGTCACGCGTGGAGAGGTACAATATGTGACATCATTGAGACCGGCTGTCAGGTATGATCGCAGCCGTAACAAGTACAAGTAAAAGCAGATAGGCCATGCATTGGTCATGTTATCGAGGTGCCGTCAAAACGGATAGTACCGAGACAATTATACCAAGAAACATGGAATATATAAAAACTGGGCAGTGCGGCATCTGAGAGGCGATTATCGCTCGATCTGTAGACGTGGCCAACGACTGCTGTATTAGCACATAGAAGCACATATGCAAAATACAAGTTTTAACGCAGTACAGGCGCAGGAAGTAGACCTTTTTGAAAAGGTTACTGAGTTAAAACAAGACTCAATAACAACAATAAACCTTAGATTCGACAGAATTTTAACAAGCAAATCGAGGCGTGCTAGTCCTAGACTCATTCTCATACCTTTATGGGTATGGTAAGCCTTTGAATGCGTCTGTTGATCATTTCAATCTGAACGCCTAGTTAAACTGAAGTACCAGATGAAACATTCTGGAAGAATGGCAATGGCAATGGGCTATCGCTAATACTTATGCACTTAATGCTACCAAATGTCTTACGTGGCAAACTCGAGGTTGTTCAGGGGAATCTCCGACTCTGTAGCATATCGAGAGAAATAGGGCAGTCCTACAAAGGCGTAGCCTTTAGGGTCACCGTTGAGGTCTCCCAAGGCTACACTTTCTGCCGAGTCGGTGAAAAAGATATCCAACTGCTGACGCAGATGAGATGGTACACTAAGACGGGTGCAGACCAGATCACAGAGATGACAGACTCTCTGCGTGGGTGCCAGCTCTCGATTATTATTGCTGACTCGCATTTGGCTCCAACGTGTGAATACCTCGGCATAGGGTTGCAGGGCCCAGGCGAGAGCAGCAGTCGCAGTGAAACCCAATGCGGCAAACTTCTGTGAATGGTGTAGCAGGAAATTCATGCTGGTCCTGCAACTGAGAAGTAGTGATTGGAGTGCGAATGTGGAACCGAAACAGATATTTTAAAAAAGCAAAAAAATATTCCTAAGTTAATAATACTGGCAGAAGTTGTAGCCAGGAGTGGGTAGGTGAAAAAGTCCGACGGAACGTGGAAGTTCACAGGGAAATTTGTATAACTAAAACCTAGGATAAGATACAACAGCGTGGGATTTAGGGGCTGGCGGTAAAAAAAACAAAACCCAAACCACCCTTGCAGTGTGGCTGCAGGTGCAGCAGACTGTTTTGGCGGAGAATAAGTAAAACAGGAAAATTTTTACCATGCAACATTTATTTAAGCACCATGATTATTGTTCGCCTTTTTATCCCAAAAAACAGCATTCAGGACTGTCTCTAGGCCGATCTTTTGGTGAATAGATGCCACGACCAGGAAATTAAAATATTTGACAGCCTGCCAAGGCATTCAGACAACACCGAGTTGAATAGCAATGTAACCATATTTCTCCTTTCGTTGTGGGCTATGCTATGTACACGGAAGACATGCATACAAGGTTGTATACGACATTGTCAGTGTGACAGAGTTGAAAAGTACTTCTTATCCGCAGTAAAGGACTGTATCCGTTCAGGTAAGTTTCGCTTTGCTAGACTGTAACGCTGGACCAGTTTCATTAACTTTGGCAATATATCTAGCCAAAGTAAATGAAAAAGCTTCTGAGCGTGTGGCTTCGCGTCGCAAACGAAGTGTGCGTATGTCAATCTGAACTGTAAGTTTCGCAATAACAGGTCAACTTCCGTCAATGCTTAACCCCGATAAACTTTTCGCAACGTGCTGGGTCCATTAGTGACTTCAATACCTCTAAATAACTGAACTCAATCAGTGTCCGATTAAATCCTACGGTTAGTCTGCGGCTGGTCGACCCTTGCCAGTAATCACTATAAGCAATACTTACGTGAATATTGCTTACAGTGACAGTGGTGGCTACGACTGATTTCCATTACAGGTCAATCGAATCGGTAGCAGTGCACAAGCCCGAAAGTCTCAGCTGCTAATGCCGGGATGATTAAATATTAGCACCGCTTTAACATCGTACTGATAATTATCAGGAGTGTTTCAAAAGTTTCTCGTGTATAAGGATAAAAGTACACACGGTATTAAACCTTAAGGAATCATAAGAAGCGATTTTTGCTGATATTTGCAACAACAGGTATCGTGCGTTCGCAATTGTATACACAGCAAAGAATTACTTCTCTGATTGGAGAATACTCTCCAATCAATTTAATGTGATTGCCCACGTGCTTGTTCGCGGACACAATAAATTTATCTAAAACTGTTTTAGACAGAATAGGAAGGCTTTATAAATATTGGGATGATTGAGAAAGA
The DNA here is from genome assembly GCA_017591395.1 of Schistocephalus solidus. Taxonomy (NCBI): domain Eukaryota; kingdom Metazoa; phylum Platyhelminthes; class Cestoda; order Diphyllobothriidea; family Diphyllobothriidae; genus Schistocephalus; species Schistocephalus solidus. The sequence continues at coordinate 30,745 of WEDG01000403.1, read as the reverse complement.
CTAATTTGGAGGGAGCGGTACATTTTCGTGCAAAAACGAACTTGCTTTTGCTGGTAAACTCAACACTTATTTATTCAAGGGTTCGACTATTTCAATAGCTTCTCTACAACAGTTGCGCATCGTTTCGATCGAAAAAAACATTTATTCCGGGTTCAGCACAAAGAATTGACACAGCGTCTTCTTACAAAAAAGAAACTGATAGTCATTCAAACATAAGCTAAATTAGTGGCTTGAATGAAGGTGTGTCTGGTGACCTATCGTGCTACATCTAAATGTTAATTTTATAAATTCTCATGAGGTTGAGCCTTGTAGTCTCGCCCCAACAACACGTCTTCGCTGTATTATAAAGCGTATCTTCTGGGCATAAAAGCGCATTTCATGCACACATTTTCTCTAGGTTTATTGTAAGAGCGGGGATATAAATGAGAAACGGGTGCAACCAGCCCAGCATTAGTTTTTCAGTGTCTTGCCTTGGCAGTTTGAATCGTTTCGAGCCACGGTTATATGAGTACGCTTATGAAATTTCGAGTATTTTTTCACGATTCAAGCAAGGATGCGGCGATCCATATACTACCGTAAATACCTTCATCTAGAAAGCTATCATCTGACATATTGGATAACGCTGGGTTTTAAGGCATACCGGTTAGTTGAAGGTGCAGTATAAAAAATGATCTGGAGAATCGTATTTCTGAATCAGTGCATATGCTCGTATCGATATTTCTGCTCGCTTGCATCAATCTTGTGGTTTTGTCCCTGATTTCTGTGCCTGTTCATTCCCATGGGCACCATACCACTGTTAATCAGGAAGTGCCCTGCAATTTGCGTACTTAAAAGTTATTCTTTTTGAAAGCTGAAGTTTGATATGCTACTGATGCTTGATATATGAGGCGTTGAATTGGCAAAAATATAATTCTTCTAGAGCATTACCCATTGCCACTCGCAGCCAGTGGGCGTAGTATGAAGTCAAATTGCTTGCGCTGCGGAGACACTTAAATTAAGTACACATGCGGTTGTTAGATTCTGCACCTCCCGGTTGTGACTTCCCTAGCATCTAACCTGGCTAAACAAGACGAAATATAGGAGTACGTTTAAGCAGCCATGGAAAAGACTAGCGATGATACCCTGATATGTATTTTAGAAGTCAGGTTTGGCAAATTAACGCTTTCGATTATTCATTGGCTTTCGGTTGAGAGAGCCCTTATATCTCTTGGCCATTGGCGGTCAGTAACTAAGACACCCCTCTCTCTCAAGTGCCTCGCGGAGTGTCGTGCGTGCTAAGCATGCATTGCACGGATTTCTTGAGATTTGGGAATGGATAAACACATTTTTGGTCTCCACTCATCTAAATATACCTATCACATACAGGCTGAAACTCGCGAACAAGCTCGGTGATAAGCGGTTGTAAGCAACGTTGACATAGCCAGTCACGTACTGAAGACGAACATGAATGACCGGTTTATCTACTTAATTGTTTGCTTTTTGTGCCATATTCCTTTAATGCCAGTTCCTCGTTCCAAAGCACGAAATTGATATTATAAACTGGCATCCTCTGCAGAAGATTATATTAAGTATTCTTGATCCTTGTTTAGGGAAATCGACAACCCGGATTCCACGTGCCGATATCTTTGGCTTTGAGTACTTCATCGAACTTTATAGGGCCGGAAGTTGGAAACTATCGATCTTCAGGAAGATTGAAATAAAATGCAATCAAGCAATGCTTAACATTGAAATTAGCCGTGGCATGAAATTTATGTGAGAGACAAAGGACGCTATCTGTAGTCTAGACCAGAGTCTGAAGCAGGGGCCTTTAGGTGAGCGATGGAGCTAGCATTTAGAATGAACAGTTTATGTGGGCAAGCTGGTTGGTTTTGAGGGAGGGCAGCTAAATCATCTCGTGGTTGGTGGGTCACTGAGCATAGGGAATGGTGTTCCCACCCGGTTCTGTATAAAGGTTGAGGGATAGCAAGCACTCGATGTGGGTAAATTAGGGTAATATATGAAGAGGAGATTATGGACAGGGGAACTGAGCACCACCGTTTGCTATTGGAACTTGTCCGGGAAACCCATGGGCAGGATACTGCAAAGTATTCCGTCTTTGAAAAAAGTCGACTACCTATGCTCAATTTTATAAATTGCACAAGAGTGAGTAAATGCACATAGCGGTATGCCAGGCAATGGCAGTTCAGTTGTAACTAATGTGCCGCATTATCTGTTCAGCATCATTGATGAATCAGAAAGAGGAGATTTGAGGAGGTGTCGACGAACAGATAGATGGAACTCTTATAAGCCGTAGAATTTACAATCGTGGAAAGAAGATAAAAGCCGCTATGGATTTTGGTACTGCGTGACACAAGGAGCCGCAAATTTTTTTGAGCAAATGAGCAACAGAAGCTGGCAAGCTCTACGACCGGTGATCAAGAAAAGGGTTGTTGAGGGAAGCATTGTGATAATGGACTAGTTGAAAGCTTATAGCCAACTGTCAGCCAAAGAAAATGAGCATTATGCAGTGAATCATACACAGAAGTGCACAGATCTGAGAATAAGAAAGCATACGAGCGCACTAGAGACATAGAGGAGTAGGCTCAAGAGAAAAATATGAGAAGGAGGGCCTGTGCTCTACCGAGCCATATACGATCATATTGAAGAGACCAAATACATGTTACGGTTTAGTCTATACGCAATAAATATAAAGCAGGCCTAGTAGTCGTTTCTGAAGCATGAAGTCGAAGCCTTTCCGTCAACCTGCAAATAGAACGGCAATGGTGAAACAAAGCAAACAAAGACAAAATTTTATTTCGGAGTTTTTTGTGTGTGTATATAAAGCAATTTGTAGAGAATACCTCTATCTGATTTATACGAAGAACGGAAGAGGAACCGGAAAAGCATATGTATCTCGAAAACTAAGGTAACTGCGTTGTGTCTCTTTACTGAAGGCGCTTGTCGGGTTGCAATTGGATGGCTCTAAGTAAGAACCAACGCAAGAGAAAGCCAAAATTGCCGAACACTAAGGTCATTGGAAATGTAAGAAGTAAAAAATCTGCCTAAACTAGGAGATAAAATCATGCCTACTATAAAAACATAAGTAATTAATTATTTATTATATATCCGGGTTAAGCCATAACTATATTTTTACCGTAGTCCCATTTAGGTTACAGAGAGGGTCAGCTGAGTCTACCAGTCCAGTAGGATCTTTTCTATTATTGTTCCTGTCAATGCTATATACAGGTCTCCAAATCAACCTGCAGACGGAGATCAAATGTTAATCACTCGGCTATACGTGAAGAGTCGGAGGCAAAACATTATACTTGCAGGAGCTTTCAATGCTCCGTTGATTAACTAGGATCGTATGACAATTAAGAATTGTATGCAAGGATAGGATCAAACGCTATTGCACATAGCACTTGATGAATTCCTGTGTCAACATGTACGAACAATGACTCGAAAGTGTCGATGTCCGAGATCTTGTTTATTTTTTTCCGTCAGTTTACAGGCAATTGCCTGGATCAACAATTTACTAAGAGTAAGGAAAGGGCTGCTGAAATAACTGTTTGCCCACCATTGAGTTGTCGGGCATCAACACTCATAGCTGTCTTCAAACAAAGCTCAAAGTCATTAAGATAAGTCTGGTGAAGTAACTTCAAGAAAATGAAATCGCCAATTAAATACATACTGTGAACGGATGTATTTCAAGTATGTGTAAATGAATGTGAGAGAGCCCGTTAATTAACTATGAAAAACTTGATTTAATGGTACTTTCCACTCAAAAAAACATTAGACTGGAAACAGACCGAAATGACTGACAACAGTAGTAAAAAGGCAGCTTCGATAAAGGCGCAAGCTGTGGTTAATATTTCTACAAACACAGAGCACAGAAAAGTACATTAATTAAGACGGCAACGCAACTAAAATAAAGTACTCCTCAAAGAAGCACGTTGCGTCCTCGTGAATTAAGTTATCTGTTAGTGGCTCCGCAACATTCAAAGCATTTCATGCATATATCAGAAGTAATACAAAGAAGCGTAACCAGCTCGCAACATAAGAAGGTAAAAACGATCAAACTCTGAAAAGTGGCCCCAAAAAGCTGAGCTTTTTACCATTTTTTCCGAAGTGTCTAAACCCCGGAACCACCTCTCCAGCCCTGTCCTCTCTTAAATTTCGTGAAGAATCAACCCAGATACTCAGTAGTATTTACACCACAGCTTGATTTTACGAAGGTAAGGAAGTCCGATCAGGCCAATTTACCTGGACTGGGCGAGATCCTAAGTGTACCCTCAACGTCAACTAGCTAAGAAATTAGCAGTAACACTGCATAATTTTCCGAAAGTCACTTGAAGCTGGTAAATGTCGCAACATAAGGGAGGATCTCAGTCATAGCCCACCAAGTACCGACCGAACAGTCTATCAGGCATTTCACTCGATACATTCCACTGTCAAACCAACTCAGTTCACTATTAATTTTGTAAAAAGGGTTCCTGTCTTACAAACCTTCGTGAGTCGCTAGAACATTGTTGAAAGCTCATAAATGAACGAATTACAGCAGATCTCCTGAACTGGATTGGAGATGTATTAAACGATCGTAAACAAAAAGCTATCGCTGATGGCCACTGTTCAGAATGGGCGCCTGTTAAATGTGGAGTCGCGGAAAAGTCTTGTCCAACTGCTGTTCGGATATATCACTCGTCACAGACAATCTAAACTTGTGGAAGGGGATAAAAGACGAAAGAGACTCCCAGCTACTAGAAGAGGAGATGAAGAAGCTGCGTGCATGGAGCAGGAACTGTTGCATGAAATTTAATGCCAACAAGTGTGTGTGATAATGCATGTGATATCAGCAAGACGCCGAAAAAATACGTTCATGTAAAAATAGCGCTTGGAAAATCAACCGCTTGAAATTACAAATGTGTAAAAAGACCTTGGAGTAGTCATTCAAGACTAACGAACGCCACAGCTAAACTCCCAGTGAGCGCAATGTCAATTGTCAGCATGATACGAAGAACATTTGCTAACTTGATTTGGGGTATCTTCGGTAATGCATATGGAACTTTTGTGTGGCGGCAACTGGAATATGTGGTACAGGCATTGTGGCCTTGGCTTTGCAGAGCTTTCGGTATTTTTGCAGACGTACAACGACGTGCTACAAGAGCCCGTCCAGGAGTTAAAAAATTTTACTTACGAGCAGTGCCTAACTGTTTTTAATCTTTTTCCCTTTACTTTAGACAGGCCAGTGGTGACCTCATGTCAACGTTTAAGTTGGTATGGGGGCTTGATCTGGATATCAACTTGGAAGATTTTTTAAAATGACACCAAAAAGGAATCTCCGATGATAGGATTGCCTGCTAAATAATAACTGTGCCACACAAATTAACTCGTCTCCTTTTACACGCAATCTCTCATCAGTGGAATTATTTACCGACATATGTTGTGCATTCCCTCACTGTGAGTGTTTTCAGGAGACAGCTGGATAATCCCCTGTTAACTGTCAATCCGAACTTCCCTTACGCCATCTAAGGAATTACTGATTCAATTATAAGCATAGTACTTTACTGATTTCAATAGATCGTATTGTTTACATTAACTTTTACTCTGACGAAAATTTCAGTGTACGAATGCACTGGCCGAATTTTTCATAGTTATTTTCGCAGATGCCACAGGTTTTTAGCTTTTATGTTTCATTAGAAGTTTTATACATTTTGCAAACAAAAATGACCTGTAAAATGTATACAACTTAACTATTTTTCCTACATATCAGTACCGTTTATGTGGACATTTTAAGGTTTTCTGTCCTTTACTTTCAATACACTGATACTGATTGAAACAACTACGTTGGGTTGCATAGGTGGACAATTTCTTGCCAACGGACAATACAGTGTAGATCTATCAAACGGTGAATGCTGGATGCCCACAACTGTTTGTCTTCCATGTCAGAAATTCTAAAGTTATCGGAACGCAAACTATAGAAGAAACCCAATCTACTACATCATATCCAGTTGATTCGTCCACCTTTTCCTGCATTTTAGACACAAAATTTAAGTAGATTTGTGTTATAAGCGCGAAATTTCGCTTTTGTTCCGCATAATCTTTTATTTACTGTACTTTCAAACTAACCCTGGTGCTCATTGACAGAAAAGAAATACTTATAATTTGGTTCGTTTTTTTTAAAAAAACGTGTTAACATATTAAGCAAAATAAAAGTGATGGAGATTTCCTATCCTGTAGACACTAAATCAAGACGTCATAAATGATATATTACGATAAAAACACATTCGTATTTCGTACGCTTAAAATACGGTTATGACGCAGAGTTAAAGCTAAATAGATGAACGATAGTTTCGACACTACGTATCTGAGTGAGCAAGTAAACTTATTTTTTGCCCTTTATCAATCCAAACATCTCCTCTTCCCATAAAAGAGAATTCCTTATTTTTACTTATTACTTTTCAATAAACACTATCCTTTCAATAGACATTAACGCATAACACTGCTCGGGCAAGAGTTCTGCGACATTAATATGAGTATCTGCCACCTTTACAGTCACAGTTAACGCAGATTAAAAGTGTGTATTAAATAACCCTGCAAAGTTATAGAGCGTGCAAGGGAAGGTTTTCGGAGCATATGGAAAATTAAGCTAGATGCTTTCTTGGGTGAGGCAGCTTATTTCATTGAAAGTGTTATGTGCATACGCTGCATTGAGGTGAGTTCATCCGGTTCTGCTGGGCAGGAAGGACCATGACGTCAGAAAAGTTGCGTAAATAAAATGCAAACTGTGATTGTTTGGAAGTTACCTTACGTCCCTGCAACCTCATATGCCATGACCACAAGCACATTTTTAAACCTACTTGCCATATATTGCATTTCCAGGCATTCTTCATACCATTCACCGTTTCCACGATGCAGCGACAGTTAACGGACGCGGCTAGCCGTTGCTGGAATTCATACCAACCATAGGTACTGTTTTTTCCGAATAGACGCCGCCACCACCGATGGTTACCATAATTATTAATAATCGTAAGGAGGCTGACAAAATATATCGTCAAGCGTCTCTGTGAAATGGATTTTCACTGCACAAAGTCTACCTGCGTTAGCGTGCAACTAAGACGTGCACATTACGGCGCGTACACCGTCGTCGGTTCCACACATTTGTGTTATAACGTTTAGACTAATAAGTATGGAAACGTTGTTTAGGGAGGCATAATAACCTGGGTAACAGTCACAACGGCCAACATAGCGCACCACTTTCTGCAAATTCCGCAGTAAGAAGAAGGCAGGACCTCACCCTGCTAACACACGGTCCCATCATTCTTTGGGGCTAGAAGGCGCTGTATAAGGCTAGGCCCCCTCTGTTCTGTTCGATCGGCTGTGCGCGCATTTTATGCCCAAATTTAACTACTTATCAGTAAATATGTACAGTTTTCTTGATACGAAGAATTTAAACTCATTTACATGGGCAGTAAATTCATCATTTCACCATCTGAAATTGAGCTTAGTTTAAGTGCGTGATTTGAGGAACACTTTTCCTTCGAACGTACTTCATGCCTTGTCGTTGGTATTGATATCGCTTCTGGTTGTCGATCTTTAAGTAACTACGTTAGGTAATCCATTGCCTTTTTTCATGTTTTTTTTTCTTACTGCCTTCTTTCATTTGTGTAATATTGCAGTTTCCTCAAAGTACCTAGAGATGAAATTAGATCGTTTTTATGAATGACACATCTACTAGCAGACTGGTTGCTGAATATCCAGTTAATTCATTTGTACATTGATGTTTTTTTGATTTAGAAGTAAATATTAACGCAGCTATTGGAGATTTCCTCGGAGCATGATTTACAAATGGGATAAGCGTGCCAAGAGGGCCTAGTATGCCGTCACTAAAGGTCCCACGGTCTCGTCTACGTCGAAGGTGTAGACAACTATAGTTTACCCAGCACCTCCTTTAGCATCCAACCGGTTCCTCGGAAATTGCAACCGGGTCCTCATGGTTACCCACACAGCGGCAGATGATGTGCCTCGTGAGATTTCAGGATCGAAATTCACGTGAGTAGTTCGGCACACATGGGGTTTTGTTATTTGTGCTTGTTGAATTGATTTGCGACAAACCCTTTATTTTAAGCAAAAGAAGTTTGAGCGAGTCCAGAAAATAGTATTCAATGTAGGTTAGGCTGAATTTTGTGTTCTATCATTTTTATGGATCGGTCCACCACAGCCAACTGGGTTGTGAATATGTCAACCTGAATTGCAGTAGTTTTAATCACAAAAGGACAATCAACAAAGTACTTCTATGTTGCGGTGGGTAATTTTTAATTATTTTCTGGGTGCATTTTTCTCGCCTACTACGCTGTCAGTTTTATTGTCCCTAAATAATTGGCCTGCCATAAGGGCGTTTTGCGATGTAATGGTTTTTGATAAAATAAATGGTTTCTTAACTAATAAAAAGGAATTTAAAAACTAAAATACGACTCTTTTAAAGAATTGAAGCTTTTATAAAGAAGAATTACTTTCATGGGTGCGGGTGGGCGATTCTCGCTTTACAAGATATAGATATATTGAAAATGGGGAACTGACAAAGACAAGGGAGACCGAAATGGCCATTTCTGGTTTATTAGCCGTCATCAGCCAGTCATACCCAATCCCAAGTGTGGAACACCTGGGATTCGAACCCCCGACCTTTGGTAATTAAGTCAAACGCTCTAACATTGAGCCACGGGTTCGTTGCTCGAATCCCAGGTGTTTCACACTAGGGATTGGGTATGACTGGCTGATGCCGGCTAATAAGCCAGAAATGGCCATTTCGCTCTCCCTTATATTTGTCGGTTCCACATTATCAACATATGCTACATGTCGCTATGCGACCGCCTGTGAGGGCTCTAGTCTGAGTTCCAGGGCACAACGGAACATAAATGTTCTTTAAGCAGATCGGTGAGCCACACACTATCATATATATATATATCAAACAAGTGCATGACACTCAATGATGTAGTTAGGATCGCACTGGATCCCATTCTGTCCGCCCGCCCACCAGCTTGCCACTGGCGATAGACGAACGTTGTGTCATAAGACACATGCACAGCGTACTGATGATCGGTAACAACTATGAAACAGCTGTCTACGTCTTGCCTGTTGCATCTTTAGCAACATATGTGTGCATTATATGTGGTATGTGTCTTATGACACAACTTTCGTTTATCGCCAGTGGCTAGCTGGTGGGTGGGCGGACAGAATGGGATCGAGTGCTTTCAGTGAGTGTCATGCACTTTTTGACTTGTATATACCTCACTGCAAAAAGCATATGGCGTACTGATGATCGGTATCAACCAGTGAAACAGCTGTCTGTGTCTTGTATGTTGCATCTTTAGCAACATATGTATATATAAACTTTATTTTGAAAGTATCATTTCAAAATTTTCAGCAAAAAGACCTCCATTCACCATAGCTGAAAATTGGAACGCAAGGCGAGTTCCAAGAGGTAGCTCAGAAGAAGGAGAAGAAGAAGAAGAAGACAAAGAAGAAGAAGAAGAAGAAGAAGACAAATGATCCGAATGCTCCTTCAAGACTGTCATTTGCGACTTCATAAATACCGTCTGAGGACTGACGAAGAGAGGACGAGATATTGTGAGTTCATGAGCAAGAATGGCACTCAATTGCTTTAAAAGAGAGTGACCGAACGAACCCGCGAAAAGAGAGCAATACGCGAAGCAGCATTAGAGAAAAAGTTCCGTAAACTGTCCCGTCCAAAGTCATTCAAAAACGAAAAACTTGTTCACAACCTGTTGTCAAAGGAATTGAAAGAGGAACAAAGGCAGGTGCTACGACATGAAGCCTCATTTAACACAAGTGATGTCAAATCTCCCAACATGATTGTGGAAGTGGAGTCGATCCTTTGCCAAACGGAAGCAATGGACGAAACAAAGAAGCCTATCTGGCACCAAGTGTCATCCCTCCTCATAGCTCATAGGCCAAGCGAAGTGCTCTTTAAGGTCGAACCTGAGACACTAAAGGAACTCAAGGGCCTGCGAACAAGGGGGTGTTCCACGGTCGCATTGGACAGGTCAGGCAACCTTCGGAAAGCTAAAAGCTTGCTGGAGGATCGCCAGTTCTACGTCCCATGCGAAACCAACCCTGGAAAAACGCTGACATGCGAAATTAATTTGAAGTTGTTGGCACTCAAGAACTCAGGTGCAATATCACCGATTGACCACCACATGGTTGGAGCAAAAGAAATAGCCTTAGCCCGATTCTAAAGGTACACAAAGAGGGCGTTCCGCTCCGCCCATTGTATCACTCAAAGAAACTCCAACTAACGGACTGGCAAAGTGGCTGCTGTCATGTCTCTTTTTACTTCCATCCCCCAGGATCTGGCAGTCGAGACTGTCAAGTTTCTTCTCCAAAGCAAAAACGATTAAATGGTAAATCGCCTCGGACACGCACAAATCATCCAACTCCTGAAGCTCTGCCTCAAAAAGAACTTCACGTTGGACGAAAGAATCTACGAGCAGGTGAAAGGCACACCGATGGGTTCACCGATCTTGGGACTCATAGCTGAAGCGGTCCTGCAACGAATGGAATCACTGGTCTTCCAACGCCATATACTGAAATTCTGGGCTCGGTATATGGATGTCACCTCCATCATTATCGAACGGGATCAGATTCTGGCATTCAAAGAACATCTCAACGGCATCCTCCCGGACATCAAATTCACGATGGAGGAAGAAGAAAACGATCAGCTAGCCTTCCTCGATGTCATCATCTGTTGCAAAGATTGTGGTGGCCTTCAATCTGAAGTATTTAGGAAAACGGCCAATATAACGCACGTACTGAGCTTCAACAGTAACCACCCAATCAGTCACAAATGCAGTTGCGTACTGGCACTATATCAGAGTGTTGCGACCCACTGCAGCGAACCAGAAGACAAGGTTGTCGAATACCAGTACCTTCGACGGGTTTTCAGAGCAAACGGCTACCAGCGCACCAGTCCCAAATTTTTGCGAGCACTACCGTACGTTAGGAACGTCTCGGAAGCCGTTAGCCGTCTTCTCACACTCGGAGTTGGGGTTGCACACCGACCAGATGCAACTATCAGGGGCCAACTAATGAGGCCAAAAGACCTGCTATCACGGCAAGAAACGTCTGGAGTCGGTTACCGAATCTGGTGCCGTTGCGGACAAAGCAACTACGTCGGAAAAACTGGGAGTACCACGCACACCAATAGCCGAGCACGTGGCAGCAGTGAGGAGGAAAGACGCCAACACCACCAGCAGTTTAACGAGGCCACAATTCTCGCAAGGGCTGAAAAACCGCGTGAGCCGTGAACTGCTTGGGTCATGGTTCTCTGGCCCGCAATCGATTAATAAGCGCAACGATCTCGCGACACCTTATTCTGTGTTACGATTTTGTCTGGGCGAAATTGTTAGCAACGCGGGGAGGATGTGGGCGACTAGCAGTCCAGGTGACAGCGAGCCAAATTACCGAGTAATTTTCAAGCCAGGAATTGACAACGGTGATGAAATCATGAACATTCACGACTCGGGTACGGACCAAACAGCCATTATCGCATCAATTATGACCCAAGTACCCTTTTCTGCAACTGTCTCTGATGATGGGCTTGAGAGAGAATCCGAAACGTCAGGCCAATAAATGCCATGTTCCAGTGACCGCCTCTTCTTCTTCTGCGCAGTATTATAGTTAAAATAGTCAAAACCTAATGAGCAAGATGGGTTAGCCACATATAGGAAAATCCAAACTTGAATGGAGGACAAAAATGGCGGCTTAATTTTGAAAGCTCACCGATTGGTTACGGGACTCACTCTCGAAGCCCGCCAGCAGCCACACGATGGCTAATGATAAAGGTAAAATAGCACGACCGATAAAGATGAGGGAGACTGGAATAGCGATTTCTGGCTTATAAGCCGTCATCCACCAGCCATACCCAACCGCAGTAGCCTCTATCGGCAGCACGCCAAAGCTAGAAATACACAAACTAAATGACGCCTTTTCAAACGAAAGTGAAGCGAATAACTTGCCTTACCATCCTCTGATTGAGCGTCATCAATTAAGCTCAATGTCTTATAGAACGCAGATGTCTCATGAAATGTCGACCGAAATTGTAAGATGTTTTCTTTCGATTTAAACAAATTATTGAAGAAGGGTTGTCATGCCGCCTAATCCAAAAATGTTACAGTTATCGTAAGTAGGGTTTTTATACTGATTATCTTGCAGCCTAATCCCAGCTTATTTCAGTCACAGTAGAATGTCGACTTTTGAACGAGATTCTTTCTGACCACCTGCAAAAAGTTAACTCTGGAAAAAGGGCTACTTAAGTAGTATCTATTTTTGTCAATGAGTTTCACAGTTCTTATATAGAAAACGTAAACAAAAGTATTTTTTTATACTCGTTTGGTAGCAAATAGTCTCTTCTTCAAATTTTCATACTTTAAGGAAATGTATCGTTCGGTTTTAAAAAAAGCTATCTAAATTTCCGAATTGTTCTGCATTCAAGATTTCCAAACTACGTGTTGTATACATTCTCTCTTTCCATTTCAGTTTTTTAAAAAAATTGATAATTATGTGATTTTGAAGACTCTTAAATGTTCTTTCATAACGCATCGTATCTCTCAATTTATAAATGTTGCCTATAATGTATGCATCATGATCCACATCTATTGCTAAATATTAGGAGAAATGTGTAACCACTTCCTCCTAGCGTAGAGAAGTATGTGTTCGGAAACCTTGAATGCAAATATAACGGCCGGTAGGGTTCAAAACTATTCGGCAACTAAGAAAAGTTTTTAAAACCGAAAGATATCCTTTCTTAAGGTACAAAACTTGAAGAAGAAACCATTTGCTACCAAACGAGTATAAGAAAGAATATTTTTATGCATGTTGTTTTTTAAAATATATTTGAATTTATAAGAACCCTGAAAATCAGTGAAAAAATCTATGCTATTTAAGTAAACCTTTTTTTACAGAGTTTAACTTGTTGCATCCTCGTCAGAAAGAACCTCGTTTCAAAGTTTTTATCCTATCCTGGGTGAAATATCTTTGGATTAGGCCGCTGGACAATCAGTTTAACCACCCTACTTAAATAATTTGTTTGAATCGAAAAACAATTCAGAATTTTGGTTGACATTTCATGAGATAGGTCATCTACTGTGCATTTGTGAAGAAGACGTGAAAATGCTACACGGAATCGGTCCTAGGAAAGGGTCCATAATGCTTCCTTCATTGTGGCCTCTAGTCCATAAAACATGTCGGAATTCGAATTGATTAGTGCTAGCTGTTGACAGAACATTCTTCCATTTCACCGCTCGGATTTATTAACATAAACATTGAACGTTTTCTTTCAGGTACGTTGTTCAAAGGAACAAATACACTATCAGAGTGCAAACTATCCTTTCTTTAAGGGTTTAAGTTGCATAAGATGTCCTGACGATAAACACATTTCTCGGGTTGTGCGAAGGCAACTAGGCTCCTTTTCGCAATGTAAGGCCATGTGAATTAACTGGGTTTCTTAATCTCGCTGAGAAAGTGCGCGATTCGAGAGTAACATTTGTTAAATTTACCCATTCGGTCACTGGGAATACCAGTTCCATCTTCGTGAGCCTATTGATCTGATCCGGGGTTCATTGTCAGGTAAACGAAAACGAACATTTAAAGCACTATAGGCGCCTACACAACCCTTATGATAATTTCAACTCACCCTAGGTAAAGTGCACATTTACGTTTGATGGTCACGCTAGGGGGTGATTTTTCACCCTGAGGACACATTTAGTACTTCAGATGAAAGAAGTTAGGCTGTTGCAGAGTAGATTGGTCAATAGCAAGTTTGCATGCTACGAAAATGTCCATGATTCCGATACGATTTTTCTGAGAAATGGTCCATTGAAGCAATAGACAGTGCCTGTACAGGATCCATGTGCTGGGGGAAAGGCTAAATGACTTCCTGTCTCTGGGTTTATGACTTCTAAACTACCAATTACACAAGACAACACATGTGTAATGGACCACAATTACGACAGAAATGTTTGAATGGACCAGGAACACTTTTCGCGCGGATCCCAGATGGGAATGGTGTGATTGATGATCTGTGAAGATGGCCGGTGTTCCTTCTCTCCCTACCGCTGACATCTCCCCTCGTTACCGCAATCGTACCGTCTCGCAAGTCCCTGACCATCAGCATCTCCACGACCCTCACCCGCATTTGCCAACAGCACTGCACTCTCCACCCGTATCTAACTGATCATTTGTGACCACCTCCCACTCCAAACGGATCGATTGTACAGGTCCCCAGTATTCGCTTGAATCTTTAAAGTTCTCTTTTATTGTCTACAATTTGTTACTGTTAACATAGATCCCTTAAGTTATAAACTTATTCTCTCCTGCTATTTATACATGTGTGCCTGATGAAGTCCTTACTGATTCTGCCGAAGTTATATGGCTAAAGCTGGTCCTAGTGATAGACTCCACAGTGTGTGCTATAATTGACATCTTCAGACGCTACACATGCAACTCTCCAAGCATTCTTGAGACGGGTTTTGATATGAGCATTTTACGATAAATATATTTTGAAACACATATATTGCCGAATATCGTTAATACAGTTGCATGCTCAAATAATTTGTTAATCATTGCGAAAAGCTGTTAGGGGACTCTTGACGGGGTCTGTTTAACTGATTAAATAATTCACCGTACTGGTTTTGCCACTGCGTGTGAGAGGTTCGGCTCATCAGTGGGTGCCCCAGCTTTTCCATCATTCTTATCCCGCAGGGTTTGAAAACGAAGGTGCCCATCTCCTGTTGTAACCAATATCCTTCATCGTTCTCTTCTCCTCCTTCTTCTTCTTCTTCTTCTTCTTCTTCTTAAGTTTTGTGACTCAATTTAAAAGAGAGATACCATTTTGACCTCCCTTTCTCTCTCTGTCAATCCATGCCCGAGTTGAACTTCACAACGACACACTCCGATCGACCAAAACTGTCTTTCCGCAGACGTCGGTAATTTAACCTTCAGGAGCTCCCTCCTAAATGAAGTTCATAGCTGTGGATCACAGGAAGACAACAATTTTTTTCAGCCAGTGAAGGTTGCCTGTTAAGTTCAGACTTCTGGACTTCTTATTAGGTACTTGGCTACTGAACAAGTTTAATAACAAATAATAAGACCGCCAATGTGTGTTTTGTGTGTAGTGGCTGACTGGCGGACTGAGAGTCAGGCTGCAATGGCTCCTTCTTAATGTGGCCTTTATGGAACTCCCACTCCGTGGGTTCCGAGCCAGGTGTGGTGGTACGCCCAGGGACGGCTCCGGCCGCGCCAACCACCTGCACCCTCTCCCACCTCCGGTCTTCTTGACGCTGTGCTGACACTGGGCTCAGTTGGGGGAGGATGAGAGAGTGCGGTAGCTGCAGCGCAAGGCTACTATCACTTAAAACAAATTCACGCGCAAGTCACCGTCCCTGCACCACCCTTCCGTGGAGCATACGGTAGACCTCGTCGGAATCGACGGTCGCCATGTATATGGGACTGTGTGGCGAGGGTTAGGATGGGTAGGTTGACCGGAAGCTTAGTTGCAGTGATGCCTCGACGCCGAGCTTGTCGTGTCAAATCAACCAGAGACTGCATTTTTAAGCGTTAGATTAATGAATCTATACTCTCCTAGATCGATCAACCCCTTTTTCTTTTCATCTGCATTGCTCCATCGGATGGGTGTCTTTAGTCAAGTCAGTATGACACATTGGCAGAGCAGAACCACATAACATACATATTCCTTCAGCAGATTCGTAAGCCACACACTATCATCATATTCCCAATAGCAACCGACAAAGAGACGAGCCCGTGGCACAATGGAAAGGCGTTCGACTGAATTACCAAAGGTCGCGGTTTCGAATACCGGGTGTTCCATATTTGGGATTGGGAATGAATGGCTGATGACGTCTTATAAGCCAGAAATGGACATTCTGCTCTCCCTTGTCTTTGTCTTTCCACAATATCAACATTTGCTACACGTTACTATGCGACCGCCTGCAAGGGCTCCGGTCTGAGTTCCAGGGGACAACGGAACATATATTTTCCTTAAGCAGATTGGTGAGCCACACACTAACATCATATTTCCCGATCGCAACCGACGAAGCAACGAAACCGTCGCACAATGGAAGAGCGTTCGACCCAATAACCATAGGTCGCGGGTTCGATTCCCAGGTGTTTCCCATTTAGGATTGGGTATGACTGTCTGATGAAGGATAATAAGCTAGAAATGGCCATTCCGGTCTCTCTTGTCTTTGTCAGTTCCACAATATCAACAAATGCTACACGTCGCTATGCGAACGCCTGCAAAGGCTCTGGACTGAGTTTCGGGGCACAACGGAACATAAATTTTCCTGAAGCAGATTTTTGAGCCAAAAACTATCATCATATTCCTGATCGCATTTGATAAAGCAAAGATTACGTAACTCAATGGTTGCGCGTTGGACTCAATAACCATAGGTCCTGGGTTTGAATCCCAGGTGTTCCACATTTAGGATTGGGTATGACTGTCTGATGACGTCTTATAAGCCAGAAATGGCCATTCCGGTCTCCCTTGTCTTTTTCGGTACCACGTTTTCAACAAATGCTACACGTCGCTATGCGACCGCGTGCGAGCTCTCCAGTCTGAGGTCCAGGGCACAAAGGAACATAAATTTTCCTTAAGCAGATTGGTGAGCTGCACACTATCATCAAATTCCCGATCTTAACCGACAAAGCAAAGAGCCCGTGGCTCAATGGTAGAGCGTTCGACTCAAAAAATAGGTCGCTGGTTCAAATCCCAGGTGTTTCACATTTGTGATTGGGTATGACTGGCTGATGACGGCTAATAAGCCAGAAATGGCCATTCCGGTCCCCCTTGCTTTTGTCTGTTCCATATTATCAATATATGGCACACGTCGCTATGCGACCGACTGCGAGGGCTCTAGACTAAATTCCAGGGCACAAAGGTACATAAATTTTCCTTAAGCAGATATGTAAGCCACACACTATCATCATAATCCCGATCGCATCCGACAAATCAACGAGCCCGCGAATCAATGGTAGAGCGTTCGACTCAATAACCATAGCTCGGGGGTTCGAATCCCAGGTGTTCCACATTTAGGATTTGAAATGACTGTCTGATGACGTCATATAAGCCAGAAATGGCAAATCCGGTATGCCTTGCATTTGTCGGTTCCACATTATCAACATATGATTCACGTCGCTTTGCGACCGCCTTGAGGCCTCTGGCCTTAGCTCCATGGCACAAAGGAACATATATTTTTCTTATGCAGATTGGTGAGCCGCACATTATCATCATAATCCCGATCGCAACGGACAAAGCAACGCGCCGTGGCTCAATGGTATAGCGTTCACTGCATATCCATATGTCGTGGGTTCAAATCCCAGGTGTTCCACACTTAGAATTGGGTAGGACTGGCTGATGACGGATAATAATCCAGAAATAACCATTCCAAACTCCCTTGTCTTTGTCGGTACCTCATTATCAAGATATGCTACACGTTGCTATGCGATCGTCTGCGAGGGCTTTATTCTGAGTTCCAGGGTACAACATAACATACATATACCTTCAGCGGATTGGTGAGCCACACACTATCATCATATTCCCGACCGCAACCGACAAAGCGACGAGCCCGTGGCACAATGGAAAGGCGTTCGACTGAATTACCAAAGGTCGCGGTTTCGAATACCAGGTGTTCCATATTTGGGATTGGAAATGAATGGCTGATGACGACTTATAAGCCAGAAATGGACATTCTGCTCTCCCTTGTCTTTGTCTTTCCACAATATCAACATATGCTACACGTTACTATGCGACCGCCTGCAAGGGCTCCGGTCTGAGTTCCAGGGGACAACGGAACATATATTTTCCTTAAGCAGATTTGTGAGCCACACACTAACATCATATTCCCGATCGCAACCGACGAAGCAACGAAACCGTCGCACAATGGAAGAGCGTTCGACCCAATAACCATAGGTCGCGGGTTCGATTCCCAGGTGTTTCCCATTTAGGATTGGGTATGACTGTCTGATGAAGGATAATAAGCTAGAAATGGCCATTCCGGTCTCTCTTGTCTTTGTCAGTTCCACAATATCAACAAATGCTACACGTCGCTATGCGAACGCCTGCAAAGGCTCTGGACTGAGTTTCGGGGCACAACGGAACATAAATTTTCCTGAAGCAGATTTTTGAGCCAAAAACTATCATCATATTCCTGATCGCATTTGATAAAGCAAAGATTACGTAACTCAATGGTTGCGCGTTGGACTCAATAACCATAGGTCCTGGGTTTAAATCCCAGGTGTTCCACATTTAGGATTGGGTATGACTGTCTGATGACGTCTTATAAGCCAGAAATGGCCATTCCGGTCTCCCTTGTCTTTTTCGGTACCACGTTTTCAACATATGCTACACGTCGCTATGCGACCGACTGCGAGGGCTCTAGACTAAATTCCAGGGCACAAAGGT
This sequence comes from Schistocephalus solidus, assembly GCA_017591395.1. Lineage (NCBI taxonomy): Eukaryota > Metazoa > Platyhelminthes > Cestoda > Diphyllobothriidea > Diphyllobothriidae > Schistocephalus > Schistocephalus solidus. Next base: position 12,273 of record WEDG01000403.1, on the reverse strand, counting down.
ACATAAATTTTCCTTAAGCAGATATGTAAGCCACACACTATCATCATAATCCCGATCGCATCTGACAAATCAACGAGCCCGCGAATCAATGGTAGAGCGTTCGACTCAATAACCATAGCTCGGGGGTTCGAATCCCAGGTGTTCCACATTTAGGATTTGAAATGACTGTCTGATGACGTCATATAAGCCAGAAATGGCAAATCCGGTATGCCTTGCATTTGTCGATTCCACATTATCAACATATGATTCACGTCGCTATGCGACCGCCTTGAGGCCTCTGGCCTTAGCTCCATGGAACAAAGGAACATATATTTTTCTTATGCAGATTGGTGAGCAGCACATTATCATCATAATCCCGATCGCAACAGACAAAGCAACGAAACGTGGCTCAATGGTAGAGCGTTCGACTCAAAAAATAGGTCGCTGGTTCAAATCCCAGGTATTTAACATTTGTGATTGGGTATGACTGGCTGATGACGGCTAATAAGCCAGAAATGGCCATTCCGGTCCCCCTTGCTTTTGTCTGTTCCACATTATCAATATATGCCACACGTCGCTATGCGACCGACTGCGAGGGCTCTAGACTAAATTCCAGGGCACAAAGTTACATAAATTTTCCTTAAGCAGATATGTAAACCACACACTATCATCATAATCCCGATCGCATCCGACAAATAAACGAGCCCGTGAATCAATGGTAGAGCGTTCGACTCAATAACCATAGCTCGGGGGTTCGAATCCCAGGTGTTCCACATTTAGGATTTGAAATGACTGTCTGATGACGTCATATAAGCCAGAAATGGCAAATCCGGTATGCCTTGCATTTGTCGGTTCCACATTATCAACATATGATTCACGTCGCTTTGCGACCGCCTTGAGGCCTCTGGCCTTAGCTCCATGGCTCAATGGAACATATATTTTTCTTATGCAGATTGGTAAGCCGCACATTATCATCATAATCCCGATCGCAACCGACAAAGCAACGCACCGTGGCTCAATGGTAGAGCGTTCACTGCATATCCATATGTCGTGGGTTCAAATCCCAGGTGTTCCACACTTAGAATTGGGTAGGACTGGCTGATGACGGATAATAATCCAGAAATAACCATTCCAAACTCCCTTGTCTTTGTCGGTACCTCATTATCAAGATATGCTACACGTTGCTATGCGATCGTCTGCGAGGGCTTTATTCTGAGTTCCAGGGTACAACATAACATACATATACCTTCAGCGGATTGGTGAGCCACACACTATCATCATATTCCCGACCGCAACCGACAAAGCGACGAGCCCGTGGCACAATGGAAAGGCGTTCGACTGAATTACCATAGGTCGCGGTTTCGAATACCGGGTGTTCCATATTTGGGATTGGGAATGACTGGCTGATGACGGCTAATAAGCCAGAAATTGACATTCTGCTCTCCCTTGTCTTTGTCTTTCCACAATATCAACACATGCTACACGTTACTATGTGACCACCTGCAAGGGCTCCAGTCTGAGTTCCAGGGGACAACGGAACATATATTTTCCTTAAGCAGATTGGTGAGCCACACACTAACATCATATTCCCGATCGCAACCGACGAAGCAACGAAACCGTCGCACAATGGAAGAGCGTTCGACTCAATAACCATAGGTCGCGGGTTAAATTCCCAAGGTATTTCACACTTAGGATTGGGTATGACTGTCTGATGAAGGATAATAAGCTAGAAATGGCCATTACGGTCTCTCTTGTCTTTGTCAGTTCCACATTATCAACATGTGCTACACGTCGCTATGCGAACGCCTGCAAAGGCTCTGGACTGAGTTTCAGGGCACAACGGAACATAAATTTTCCTTAAGCAGATTTTTGAGCCAAACACTATCATCATATTCCCGATCGCATTTGATAAAGCAAAGATTCCGTAACTCAATGGTTGCACGTTGGACTCAATAACCATAGGTCCTGGGTTTGAATCCCAGGTGTTCCACATTTAGGATTGGGTATGACTGTCTGATGCCGTCTTATAAGCCAGAAATGGCCATTCCGGTCTCCCTTGTCTTTTTCGGTACCACGTTTTCAACAAATGCTACACGTTACTATGCGACCGACTGCGAGGGCTCTAGACTAAATTCCAGGGCACAAAGGTACATAAATTTTCCTTAAGCAGATATGTAAGCCACACACTATCATCATAATCCCGATCGCATCCGACAAATCAACGAGCCCGCGAATCAATGGTAGAGCGTTCGACTCAATAACCATAGCTCGGGGGTTCGAATCCCAGGGTGTTCCACATTTAGGATTTGAAATGACTGTCTGATGACGTCATATAAGCCAGAAATGGCAAATCCGGTGTGCCTTGCATTTGTCGGTTCCACATTATCAACATATGATTCACGTCGCTATGCGACCGCCTTGAGGGCCTCTGGCCTTAGCTCCATGGGAACAAAGGAACATATATTTTTCTTATGCAGATTGGTGAGCAGCACATTATCATCATAATCCCGATCGCAACAGACAAAGCAACGAAACGTGGCTTAATGGTAGAGCGTTCGACTCAAAAAATAGGTCGCTGGTTCAAATCCCAGGTATTTAACATTTTTGATTGGGTATGACTGGCTGATGACGGCTAATAAGCCAGAAATGGCCATTCCGGTCCCCCTTGCTTTTGTCTGTTCCACATTATCAATATATGCCACACGTCGCTATGCGACCGACTGCGAGGGCTCTAGACTAAATTCCAGGGCACAAAGTTACATAAATTTCCTTAGCAGATATGTAAACCACACACTATCATCATAATCCCGATCGCATCCGACAAATAAACGAGCCCGTGAATCAATGGTAGAGCGTTCGACTCAATAACCATAGCTCGGGGGTTCGAATCCCAGGTGTTCCACATTTAGGATTTGAAATGACTGTCTGATGACGTCATATAAGCCAGAAATGGCAAATCCGGTCTCCCTTGTCTTTTTCGGTACCACGTTTTCAACAAATGCTACACGTTACTATGCGACCGACTGCGAGGGTTCTAGACTAAATTCCAGGGCACAAAGGTACATAAATTTTCCTTAAGCAGATATGTAAGCCACACACTATCATCATAATCCCGATCGCATCTGACAAATCAACGAGCCCGCGAATCAATGGTAGAGCGTTCGACTCAATAACCATAGCTCGGGGGTTCGAATCCCAGGTGTTCCACATTTAGGATTTGAAATGACTGTCTGATGACGTCATATAAGCCAGAAATGGCAAATCCGGTATGCCTTGCATTTGTCGGTTCCACATTATCAACATATGATTCACGTCGCTATGCGACCGCCTTGAGGCCTCTGGCCTTAGCTCCATGGCACAAAGGAACATATATTTTTCTTATGCAGATTGGTGAGCCGCACATTATCATCATAATCCCGATCGCAACCGACAAAGCAACGAAACACGTGGCTCAATGGTAGAGCGTTCGACTCAAAAAAATAGGTCGCTGGTTCAAATCCCTGGTTTTCACATTTTGTGATTGGGTATGACTGGCTGATGACGGCTAATAAGCCAGAAATGGCCATTCCGGTCCCCCTTGCTTTTGTCTGTTCCACATTATCAATATATGCCACACGTCGCTATGCGACCGACTGCGAGGGCTCTAGTATGAGTTCCATTGCACAAAGAAAAATAAATATTCCTTTAGATGGTTGTTGAGCCACACACAATTAGCCTAATTCCCGATCGCAACCGACAAAGCAACGAGCCAGTTGCTCAATGGTAGAGCCTTCGGCTCAATTACCATATGTTTCTGGTTCGAATCCCAGGTTTTCCAAATTTGGGATTGGGTATTTCTGTGTGATTAAGTCTAATAAGCCAGGAATGGCCATTCCGGTCTCCCTTGTCTTTGATTGTTCCACATTATCAACAAATTCTACAGGTTGCTATGCGACCGACTGCGAGGGCTATAGTCTGAGTTTAAGGGCACAAAGCAACATAAATATTCCTTAAGAAGATTGGTGAGCCATACACAATCCTCATAATTACCGATCGCAAATGACAAAGCAATGAAATCGTGGTTCAATGGTAGAGCGTTCGACTCAATAATCATATGTCGTCGGGTTCAAATCCCAGGTGTTCCACATTTCGGGATTGGGTATGGCTGGCTGATAACCGAAAATAGGCCAGAAATGGCCATTCCAGTCTCCCATGTCTTTGTCGGTGTCACATTATAAATAAATAACAAGTTGCTATGCGACCGATTGCGAGGGCTCTGGTCTGAGTTTAAGCGCACAACGCAACAATCTATTTTCCTTAAGCAGATTGGTGAGCCATACACAATCATCGTATTCCCGATCGCAACCGAAAAAGCCACGAGCGCGTGTCTCAATGGTAGAGCGTTCGACTTTATATCCATATTTCGTGGTTTCAAATCCCAGGTGTTCCACACTTGGAATTGTGTATGACTGCCTGATGACGGATAATAAGCCAGAAATGGCCATTCCAGTATCTCTTGTCTTTGTCGGTACCACATTATCAAGATATGCTATACGTCGCTATGCGACCGCCTTCGAGGGCTCTAGTCTGAGTTCCAGGGTACAAAGGAACATACATATTCCTTCAGCAGATTGGTGAGCAACACACTATCATCATATTCCCGATCGTAACCGAAAAAGCATCGAGCCCGTGGAACAATGGAAGAGCGTTTGACTGAATAACCATAGGTCGCGGATTCGAATCCGATGTATTTTAACTTGGGAATGTGTATGACTAGCTGATGATGGCTAATAAGACAAAAATGGCAAATCCGTTCTCTCTTGACTTTGTCGGTTCCACATTATCAACATATGCTTCACGTCGCTATGGGACCGACTGCGAGGGCTCTGGTCTTAGTTCCAGGGCACAACGGAACATACATTTTCCTTAAGCAAGTTTCGTGAGCCATACACTATCATCATATTCCCGATCGAAACCGAAAAATCGAAGAGCCCGTTGCTCAATGATAGAGCGTTCGACTCAATTACCATAGGTCGCGGGTTCGAATCACAGGTGTTCCACGTTTGGGATTGGAAATGACTGGCTGATGAGGGCTAATAAGCCAGAAATGGCCATTCCGGTCTCCCTTGTCTTTGTCCGTACCACATTATCAAAATATGCTACACATCGCTATGCGACCACCAGCGAGGGCTCTAGTCTGATTTCCAGGGTTTAACAGACAATACATATTCCTTAAGCAGATCGTGAGCCCTACACTCTCATCATATTCCCGATCGCAACAGAAAAAAGCAACGTGCCTGTGGCTCAATGGTAGTGCATTCGACTCAATAACCATATGTCGTGGGTTCAATTCCCAGTTGCTTCAAAATTTACATTGGGTATGACTGACTGATGACGGCTAATAAGCCCGAAATGGCCATTCCGGTCTCCTTAGTCTTTTTCAGTTCCACATTATCAACATATGCTACGCGTTGCTATGCGTTCACCTGCGAGGGCTTTAGTCTCAGTTCAAGGGCACAAAGGAACATTAATTTTTCTTAAGCAAATTGGTAAGCCACACACACTGATCATATTCCCGATCGCAACCGACAAAACAATGAGCCAGTTGCTCAATGATAGAGCGCTCGACTCAATAACCTTAGTTCGCGGGTTCACATCCCAGAAGTTTCACATTTGGGATTGGGCATGACTGGCTGATGACGGATAATAAGCCAGAAATGGCCATTCCGTCCCCCCTTGTTTGTGTCGGTTCCACATTATAAACATATGCTACACGTCGCTATGCGACCGCCCGCGAGGGCAATAGTCTGAGTTCCAGGGCGCAACGGAACATTAATTTGCCTTAAGTATATCAGTGAGCTACACACTATCATCATATTCCAGATCGCGACCGACAAAGCAACGAGCCTGTGGCTCAATGGTAGATCGTTCTACTCCTTTACCATTGGTCGTGGATTCAGAACACAGGTGTTCCAAACTTAAGATTGAGTATTACTGGCTGATGACGGATAATAATCAAGAAATGGCCATTCCGGTCTCCCTAGTCTTTTTCAGTTCCTCATTATCAACATATGCTACGCGTTGCTATGCGTTCAACTGCAAGGGCTTTAGTCTCAGTTCAAAGGTACAAAGGAACATTAATTTTCCTTTAGCAAATTTGTGAGCCACACACTATGATCATATTCCCGATCGCAGCCGAAAAAACAATGAGCCAGTTGCTCAATGATAGAGCGCTCGACTCAATAAACATAGATCGCGGGTTCAAATCCCAGGTGTTCCATATTTGGGATTGGGTGTGACTGGCTTATGACAGCTTATAAGCCAGAAATGGCCATGTCGGTCTCCCTAGTCTTTGTCGGTACCACATTAACAGAATATGCAACATGTCGCTTTGTGAACGCAAGCGAGGGCTCTGGTCTTAGCTCCAGGGCACAACGGAACATAAATTTACCTTAAGCAAATTGTTGAGCCACAAACTATCATCATATTCCCGATCGCATCCGACAAAGCAACGAGCCGTGGCTCAATGGTTGAGTGTTCACTGCATATCCATATGTCGTGGGTTCAAATCCCAGGTGTTCCACACTTAGAATTGGGTAGGACTGGCTGATGACGGATAATAATCCAGAAATAACCATTCCAAACTCCCTTGTCTTTGTCGGTATCTCATTATCAAGATATGCTACACGTTGCTATGTGATCGTCTGCGAGGGCTTTGTTCTGAGTTCCAGGGTACAACATAACATACATATACCTTCAGCGGATTGGTGAGCCACACACTATCATCATATTCCCGACCGCAACCGACAAAGCGACGAGCCCGTGGCACAATGGAAAGGCGTTCGAATGAATTACCATAGGTCGCGGTTTCGAATACCGGGTGTTCCATATTTGGGATTGGGAATGACTGGCTGATGATGGCTAATAAGCCAGAAATTGACATTCTGCTCTCCCTTGTCTTTGTCTTTCCACAATATCAACACATGCTACACGTTACTATGTGACCGCCTGCAAGGGCTCCGGTCTGAGTTCCAGGGGACAACGGAACATATATTTTCCTTAAGCAGATTGGTGAGCCACACACTAACATCATATTCCCGATCGCAACCGACGAAGCAACGAAACCGTCGCACAATGGAAGAGCGTTCGACTCAATAACCATAGGTCGCGGGTTAAATTCCCAAGGTATTTCACATTTAGGATTGGGTATGACTGTCTGATGAAGGATAATAAGCTAGAAATGGCCATTACGGTCTCTCATGTCTTTGTCAGTTCCACAATATCAACATATGCTACATGTCGCTATGCGAACGCCTGCAAAGGCTCTGGACTGAGTTTCAGGGCACAACGGAACATAAATTTTCCTGAAGCAGATTTTTGAGCCAAAAACTATCATCATATTCCTAATCGCATTTGATAAAGCAAAGATTACGTAACTCAATGGTTGCGCGTTGGACTCAATAACCATAGGTCCTGGGTTTGAATCCCAGGTGTTCCACATTTAGGATTGGGTATGACTGTCTGATGACGTCTTATAAGCCAGAAATGGCCATTCCGGTCTCCCTTGTCTTTTTCGGTACCACGTTTTCAACAAATGCTACACGTTACTATGCGACCGACTGCGAGGGCACAAAGGTACATAAATTTTTCTTAAGCAGATATGTAAGCTACACACTATCATCATATTCCCGACCGCAACCGACAAAGCGACGAGCCCGTGGCACAATGGAAAGGCGTTCGACTGAATTACCATAGGTCGCGGTTTCGAATACCGGGTGTTCCATATTTGGGATTGGGAATGACTGGCTGATGACGGCTAATAAGCCAGAAATTGACATTCTGCTCTCCCTTGTCTTTGTCTTTCCACAATATCAACACATGCTACACGTTACTATGTGACCGCCTGCAAGGGCTCCAGTCTGAGTTCCAGGGGACAACGGAACATATATTTTCCTTAAGCAGATTGGTGAGCCACACACTAACATCATATTCCCGATCGCAACCGACGAAGCAACGAAACCGTCGCACAATGGAAGAGCGTTCGACTCAATAACCATAGGTCGCGGGTTAAATTCCCAAGGTATTTCACATTTAGGATTGGGTATGGCTGTCTGATGAAGGATAATAAGCTAGAAATGGCCATTACGGTCTCTCATGTCTTTGTCAGTTCCACAATATCAACATATGCTACATGTCGCTATGCGAACGCCTGCAAAGGCTCTGGACTGAGTTTCAGGGCACAACGGAACATAAATTTTCCTGAAGCAGATTTTTGAGCCAAAAACTATCATCATATTCCTAATCGCATTTGATAAAGCAAAGATTACGTAACTCAATGGTTGCGCGTTGGACTCAATAACCATAGGTCCTGGGTTTGAATCCCAGGTGTTCCACATTTAGGATTGGGTATGACTGTCTGATGACGTCTTATAAGCCAGAAATGGCCATTCCGGTCTCCCTTGTCTTTTTCGGTACCACGTTTTCAACAAATGCTACACGTTACTATGCGACCGACTGCGAGGGCACAAAGGTACATAAATTTTTCTTAAGCAGATATGTAAGCTACACACTATCATCATATTCCCGACCGCAACCGACAAAGCGACGAGCCCGTGGCACAATGGAAAGGCGTTCGACTGAATTACCATAGGTCGCGGTTTCGAATACCGGGTGTTCCATATTTGGGATTGGGAATGACTGGCTGATGACGGCTAATAAGCCAGAAATTGACATTCTGCTCTCCCTTGTCTTTGTCTTTCCACAATATCAACACATGCTACACGTTACTATGTGACCGCCTGCAAGGGCTCCGGTCTGAGTTCCAGGGGACAACGGAACATATATTTTCCTTAAGCAGATTGGTGAGCCACACACTAACATCATATTCCCGATCGCAACCGACGAAGCAACGAAACCGTCGCACAATGGAAGAGCGTTCGACTCAATAACCATAGGTCGCGGGTTAAATTCCCAAGGTATTTCACATTTAGGATTGGGTATGGCTGTCTGATGAAGGATAATAAGCTAGAAATGGCCATTACGGTCTCTCTTATCTTTGTCAGTTCCACATTATCAACATGTGCTACACGTCGCTATGCGAACGCCTGCAAGGGCTCTGGACTGAGTTTCAGGGCACAACGGAACAAAAATTTTCCTTAAGCAGATTTTTGAGCCAAACACTATCATCATATTCCCGATCGCATTTGATAAAGCAAAGATTCCGTAACTCAATGGTTGCACGTTGGACTCAATAACCATAGGTCCTGGGTTTTGAATCCCAGGTGTTCCACATTTAGGATTGGGTATGACTGTCTGCTGCCGTCTTATAAGCCAGAAATGGCCATTCCGGTCTCCCTTGTCTTTTTCGGTACCACGTTTTCAACAAATGCTACACGTTACTATGCGACCGACTGCGAGGGCTCTAGACTAAATTCCAGGGCACAAAGGTACATAAATTTTCCTTAAGCAGATATGTAAGCCACACACTATCATCATAATCCCGATCGCATCTGACAAATCAACGAGCCCGCGAATCAATGGTAGAGCATTCGACTCAATAACCATAGCTCGGGGGTTCGAATCCCAGGTGTTCCACATTTAGGATTTGAAATGACTGTCTGATGACGTCATATAAAGCCAGAAATGGCAAATCCGGTATGCCTTGCATTTGTCGGTTCCACATTATCAACATATGATTCACGTCGCTAGGCGACCGCCTTGAGGCCTCTGGCCTTAGCTCCATGGCACAAAGGAACATATATTTTTCTTATGCAGATTGGTGAGCCGCACATTATCATCATAATCCCGATCGCAACGGACAAAGCAACGAAACGTGGCTCAATGGTAGAGCGTTCGACTCAAAAAATAGGTCGCTGGTTCAAATCCCTGGTTTTTCACATTTGTGATTGGGTATGACTGGCTGATGACGGCTAATAAGCCAGAAATGGCCATTCCGGTCCCCCTTGCTTTTGTCTGTTCCACATTATCAATATATGCCACACGTCGCTATGCGACCGACTGCGAGGGCTCTAGTATGAGTTCCATTGCACAAAGAAAAATAAATATTCCTTTAGATGGTTGTTGAGCCACACACAATTAGCCTAATTCCCGATCGCAACCGACAAAGCAACGAGCCAGTTGCTCAATGGTAGAGCCTTCGGCTCAATTACCATATGTTTCTGGTTCGAATCCCAGGTTTTTCCAAATTTGGGATTGGGTATTTCTAGTATGATTAAGTCTCAATAAGCCAGGAATGGCCATTCCGGTCTCCCTTGTCTTTGATTGTTCCACATTATCAACAAATTCTACAGGTTGCTATGCGACCGACTGCGAGGGCTATAGTCTGAGTTTAAGGGCACAAAGCAACATAAATATTCCTTAAGAAGATTGGTGAGCCATACACAATCCTCATATTACCGATCGCAAATGACAAAGCAACGAAATCGTGGTTCAATGGTAGAGCGTTCGACTCAATAATCATATGTCGTCGGTTCAAATCCCAGGTGTTCCACATTTCGGATTGGGTATGGCTGGCTGATAACCAAAAATAGGCCAGAAATGGCCATTCCAGTCTCCCATGTCTTTGTCGGTGTCACATTATAAATAAATAACAAGTCGCTATGCGACCGATTGCGAGGGCTCTGGTCTGAGTTTAAGCGCATAACGCAACAATCTATTTTCCTTAAGCAGATTGGTGAGCCATACACAATCATCGTATTCCCGATCGCAACCGAAAAAGCCACGAGCGCGTGTCTCAATGGTAGAGCGTTCGACTTTATATCCATATTTCGTGGTTTCAAATCCCAGGTGTTCCACACTCGGAATTGCGTATGACTGCCTGATGACGGATAATAAGCCAGAAATGGCCATTCCAGTATCTCTTGTCTTTGTCGGTACCACATTATCAAGATATGCTATACGTCGCTATGCGACCGCCTTCGGGGCTCTAGTCTGAGTTCCAGGGTACAAAAGAACATACATATTCCTTCAGCAGATTAGGTGAGCAACACACTATCATCATATTCCCGATCGTAACCGAAAAAAATCATCGAGCCCGTGGAACAATGGAAGAGCGTTTGACTGAATAACCATAGGTCGCGGATTCGAATCCGATGTATTTTTAACTTGGGAATGTGTATGACTAGCTGATGATGGCTAATAAGACAAAAAATGGCAAATCCGTTCTCTCTTGACTTTGTCGGTTCCACATTATCAACATATGCTTCACGTCGCTATGGGACCGACTGCGAGGGCTCTGGTCTTAGTTCAGGGCACAACGGAACATACATTTTTCCTTAAGCAAAGTTTCGTGAGCCATACACTATCATCATATTCCCGATCAGAAACCGAAAAATCGAAGAGCCCGTTGCTCAATGATAGAGCGTTCGACTCAATTACCATAGGTCGCGGGTTCGAATCACAGGTGTTCCACATTTGGGATTGGAAATGACTGGCTGATGAGGGCTAATAAGCCAGAAATGGCCATTCCGGTCTCCTTGTCTTTGTCCGTACCACATTATCAAAAGATATGCTACACATCGCTATGCGACCACCAGCGAGGGCTCTAGTCTGATTTCCAGGGTTTAACAGACAATACATATTCCTTAAAAGCAGATCGTGAGCCCTACACTCTCATCATATTCCCGATCGCAGCAGAAAAAAGCAACGTGCCTGTGGCTCAATGGTAGTGCATTCGACTCAATAACCATATGTCGTAGGTTCAATTCCCAGGTGCTTCAAAATAAACATTGGGTATGACTGGCTGATGACGGCTTATAAGCCAGAAATGGCCATTCCGGTCTCCCTAGTCTTTTTCAGTTTCACATTATCAACATAGGCTACGCGTTGCTATGCGTTCACCTGCGAGGGCTTTAGTCTTAGTTCAAGGGCACAAAGGAACATTAATTTTTCTTAAGCAAATTGGTAAGCCACACACACTGATCATATTCCCGATCGCAACCGACAAAACAATGTTGCCAGTTGCTCAATGATGAGCGCACGACTCAATAACCATAGATCGCGGGTTTACATCCCAGAAGTTTACATTTGGGATTGGGCATGACTGGCTGATGACGGATAATAAGCTCAGAAATGGCCAGTTTCCGTCCCCCTTGTTGTGTCGGTTCCACATTACAAACATATGTTACGCAGCTATGCGACCGCCCGCGAGGCAATAGTCTGTGTTCAGGGCGCAACGGAACATTAATTTTGCCTTATGCAATATATCAGTGAGCTACACACTATCATCATATTCCAGATCGCGACCGACAAAGCAAACCGAGCCTGTGGCTCAATGTTAGATCGTTCTACTCCTTT